>JBAIZL010000001.1:34115000-34117500 GCA_036971475.1 Prosapia bicincta
AAAGGATTTAGGAATAAGCTTAGACTTTATAAATAATAAATTAATACTTTGTGATGAGGAAATCCCTATTCAATATTTTAACACTGAAAAAGGAAGTTGTAATAAAACGGACAGCACGTCAAAAAAGCAGGAACAATTTAGTTATGTTATACAAGCCCGCACTAGCCAAACAGTTAAATTAAAAATACAAAATATTCATAATGGAAAAGGTATTTTACCACACAAACAAGTGAACGGATTAGAAATTCCGCAGTGTATAGTTTCAGTGCATAAGGGTGAAGCCTATTGCCCTATTATAAACAATACGGAAGAAAATGTAAAATTAACAATAAGTAAACCATTAGAAGTAAAATCTTTAGAGGAATATAATATTTTCAAACCTGATACAATGCAAACGAACACTAATTTCAATTTATTAGATTATAAACAAAAAAATTCGAGAAGAAAAAATTTAGATTTATCAAAATTTAGAATGGAACATATGAACTCGGAAGAAAAATCCGCTATAACAAGTTTAATAAAAGATTATGCAGATTTATTCCATATTGAGGGAAACGATTTAACTTTTACCAACCAAATAAAACATGTTATTAGGACTACTGATGAAATTCCCGTATACTCCAGAAATTATAGATATCCAGAGATTTACAAGAACGAAATTAATAAACAAACTGAGGACATGCTTGAACAAGGAATTATTAGACCTTCAAATTCTCCATGGAACTCTCCTGTCTGGATTGTACCCAAAAAACAAGACGCTTCTGGCAAAAGAAAATTTCGATTAGTAATAGATTTTAGAGGATTAAACAAGAAAACAATTGACGATAAATTTCCCTTGCCAAACATCACCGACATATTAGATAAATTAGGACGATCTCAGTATTTTACAACTTTAGATTTAGCTTCAGGATTTCACCAAGTAGAAATGGATAAAAATAGCATAGAAAAAACAGCGTTTTCAACAGAAACGGGACACTACGAATTTTTAAGAATGCCCTTTGGACTAAAGAATAGCCCCCCTACATTTCAAAGAATTATGAATAATATTCTGAGAGGCATCCAAAATGAAACATGTTTAGTTTATTTAGACGACATTATAATTTACTCCACTAGCCTCCAAGAACATATACAAAGACTTAAAGAAGTATTCGACAGATTACGTAAAGCCAACTTTAAAGTACAGCTGGATAAAACAGAATTTTTAAGAAAAGAAGTAGCTTATCTAGGGCATGTTGTTACACCGGAAGGCGTAAAACCTAACCCAGCAAAGATTTTGGCAATCAAAAACTATCCAATACCCAAAACCACCAAACAAATTAAAGGATTTTTAGGACTAATAGGCTATTATCGAAAATTTATTAAAAACTTCGCCAAGATAACGAAACCCTTTACTAACTGTTTAAAGAAAAATGCAAAAATAAACATAGAAAATCCAGACTTCATAGAATGTTTTGAAACATGTAAAAATATACTGACTAATGAGCCCCTTCTACAATACCCAGATTTTGAAAAGGAGTTTACTCTAACAACAGACGCTAGTAATTTTGCACTAGGAGCAATTTTAAGCCAGGACAAAAATGGAAAGGACCTTCCTATAGCGTATGCCAGCAGAACTTTAAACGACAGCGAAACTAATTACTCCGCGATTGAAAAGGAATTACTAGCAATCGTATGGGCCACTAAACACTTTAGGCCTTATTTATTTGGAAGAAAATTTAAAATTTATACAGACCATAAACCTTTACAATGGTTATTTTCAGTTAAAGAACCAAATTCCAAGCTTTTAAGATGGAGATTAAAATTAGAGGAATATGATTATGACATAAGATACAAAAAAGGCAAATTAAACCAAAACGCAGATGCCCTGTCTAGAATACAATTGAACATTACTAATAAAAGGTCAACAAACACCCAACACACTGTAGAACCAGACCTTGATTTATCTCCAGCTGGATTAATCCAACGTTTCTTCCCGGAATTAAATGAAGATAACGAGTCTATGGTCGTACAACTCGACGCAACAGATAATGCCAACTTAGAGTACGATCAAGAAAGTGACAGTCAAACCGTGCATTCCAACTTCGAAGGGAACACCCAAATTGAAATACCAATTTCCGACGAGCCTGTAAACTTTGGGAAAAATCAAATATTTTTGTCATTGGTAAAGTATGAGCCAAAGAAAGTAAAAATTATAAAACTATTCGGAACTTCAAAAATTCGTTTAATGGTCGAAATATCAGAAAATAATTTTAAAGAAGACATAGTTAACTTTGTAAAATCATATTTGGTACCCAAAATAAAATATAATCTATATTTTGAAGACGATTTTTATGAGAGATTTGCATCATGCATAGCCAAAAATTTCAAACAAACTGAACTAAATTTAGTTAAGTGTAATAAAAAACTCTTAGACCTAACTTCGGAAGAAGATACCCTAGAAACAATAAGTAATTATCATGTTAGCAAAACCAATCACCGAGGGATACAGGAAACATACGAA
>JBAIZL010000001.1:34121992-34266992 GCA_036971475.1 Prosapia bicincta
ACGGCCTTCTGAATACGCTGGAATGTTATAGTCTTCTAATTGCCACGGTTAATTGAATATCAATATCACACTGGCAACGAAGCGAAACTGTCCAGACACAAAGGGTTTGTAAAAGCAAACTCTCTTATAGAAGAGGTATTTTAAAATATTACTTAACGGAACAATAATATTTACTTTGCAGTTATTATATATCGATTTAAATTCATTGTCATGCAGATTTTGGTGTCATCGTTCACAACCCATTATGGATTATATGACTTATATAAACCATGGTTCTCCTAATTATGAGGTTCTATTGTCCAAGACGAAACCTGTCCGTGATGGCCAACCAACATCATCCAACTACATAAATAAAAGTAATTGGGGAGTAGGAGTTTTTATTTATTTATAGTTATTATTACTCTACATATTATAGAAATATTATGAATCACGTAATTTGTTAATTATTAAAACTTGTTGCTTTATAACTTGTTATTTTGTAAATACCTTGTATGATTTTCGATTTATTCCTAACAGAATATTTATGATTTTGGATTTTAAAGAAATATTTTTTTCCTACAATTGGCTAATAAAATGAGTACGTAATGGCTGTTTGGATAAACACTTTTATTATTTTGAAAAGCTTACATTATCTTCAAAGTTAAAGAGAATACGCGGGGTTTAAAATACTACGCCTATTAATAAAGGACATTGTTTTTACAAAGCAATGACACAATACCAATTATATCTCTGAAATTGTAATGTATAAACTATTTTGTGTAGGATCCACGACCTTCTGAATACGCTGGAAAGTTATAGTCTTCGAATTGCCACGGTTAATTGAATATCAATATCACACTGGCAACGAAGCGAAACTGTCCAGACACAAAGGGTTTGTAAAAGCAAACTCTCTTATAGAAGAGGTATTTTAAAATATTACTTAACGGAACAATAATATTTACTTTGCAGTTATTATATATCGATTTAAATTCATTGTCATGCAGATTTTGGTGTCATCGTTCACAACCCATTATGGATTATATGACTTATATAAACCATGGTTCTCCTAATTATGAGGTTCTATTGTCCAAGACGGAACCTTTCCGTGATGGCCAACCAACATCATCCAACTACATAAATAAAAGTAATTGGGGAGTAGGAGTTTTTATTTATTTATAGTTATTATTACTCTACATATTATAGAAATATTATGAATCACGTAATTTGTTAATTATTAAAACTTGTTGCTTTATAACTTGTTATTTTGTAAATACCTTGTATGATTTTCGATTTATTCCTAACAGAATATTTATGATTTTGGATTTTAAAGAAATATTTTTTTTCCTACAATTGGCTAATAAAATGAGTACGTAATGGCTGTTTGGATAAACACTTTTATTATTTTGAAAAGCTTACATTATCTTCAAAGTTAAAGAGAATACGCGGGGTTTAAAATACTACGCCTATTAATAAAGGACATTGTTTTTACAAAGCAATGACACAATACCAATTATATCTCTGAAATTGTAATGTATAAACTATTTTGTGTAGGATCCACGACCTTCTGAATACGCTGGAAAGTTATAGTCTTCGAATTGCCACGGTTAATTGAATATCAATATCACACTGGCAACGAAGCGAAACTGTCCAGACACAAAGGGTTTGTAAAAGCAAACTCTCTTATAGAAGAGGTATTTTAAAATATTACTTAACAGAACAATAATATTTACTTTGCAGTTATTATATATCGATTTAAATTCATTGTCATGCAGATTTTGGTGTCATCGTTCACAACCCATTATGGATTATATGACTTATATAAACCATGGTTCTCCTAATTATGAGGTTCTATTGTCCAAGACGGAACCTTTCCGTGATGGCCAACCAACATCATCCAACTACATAAATAAAAGTAATTGGGGAGTAGGAGTTTTTATTTATTTATAGTTATTATTACTCTACATATTATAGAAATATTATGAATCACGTAATTTGTTAATTATTAAAACTTGTTGCTTTATAACTTGTTATTTTGTAAATACCTTATATGATTTTCGATTTATTCCTAAGAGAATATTTATGATTTTGGATTTTAAAGAAATATTTTTTTTCCTACAATTGGCTAATAAAATGAGTACGTAATGGCTGTTTGGATAAACACTTTTATTATTTTGAAAAGCTTACATTATCTTCAAAGTTAAAGAGAATACGCGGGGTTTAAAATACTACGCCTATTAATAAAGGACATTGTTTTTACAAAGCAATGACACAATACCAATTATATCTCTGAAATTGTAATGTATAAACTATTTTGTGTAGGATCCACGACCTTCTGAATACGCTGGAAAGTTATAGTCTTCTAATTGCCACGGTTAATTGAATATCAATATCACACTGGCAACGAAGGGAAACTGTCCCAAATTGAAGGTGTTCGTATTTACTAGGTTTCTACAAAAACATTTTTTAACGGACTAAAACACTTGATTTAGTGAAGTAAAAAACTTTATTAAACGTACTCAAAAAATTATTTGACGGACTAAAATCTTTATTTAACGGACTAAAAAACTTTATTTAACGGACTAAAAAACATTATTTAACGGACTAAAACACTTTATTTAACGAACTAAGGCACTTTATTTAACGAACTAAAAAAACTTTATTTAACAGAATTAAAAAAAATATTTAACGGATTAAAAAAATTATTTAACGGTCTAAAAAACTTTATTTAACGGACTACAAACTTTATTTAACGGACTAAAATACTTTAAAAAACTATGATTAACTTACTAAAAACATTATTTTAATTATAAAAGTCACCGAAGCAGTATTAAGCTTGTGCTCATTTCACTCTATACTTGGAAAAATAATAACTTTGTTTTTACACTTTTAAAACTCAAGCAATAATAACGCAAAATGTTTTTATAAATACAATATAAGTGCATATATGTAAAAGTTAGATTAAATAAAAGAAATTCCTTCATATTGTGGATAAAGGACTACTTTTGTAGAAAAAATTGATTTAATTAAGTGAACATGGTTGTAAAATTTAGTAAGTTAAATAGAAAACTAGGTTAAACTGTAAAATCTGTCTGTGGCAAGTCAGCCTCTCATTTATATTACGGCTGGCTACGGGACCAACAATGTACGTACACGATCAAACATACTTGCAACAAGAGAGTCATTGGTAAATTACTAATTACAATAGTTAACTGAGATGTTAAGTGAGGACTGTTTGAGAAAGGGGAGGAGTTTCAGTTTAGGATTAGTAAGGGAGATGTGTGGTTGATTAAGTTGATTCAAACCTATAAATATCATCAATAATCCTTTAACTCAAGTTGTGACAGAAGCACAACTGATGAGTAGTTTCCCGGTAAAAGTTTACAAATTGTTTAAAACAGTAATGAAAACCAAAAATAATTTAAAATCAGTTTGAATGACGAAAACCAATGGAAATGAAATTAGCAATTATTGTTTACGTTATGAATAAAATTGTTACAATTTGAAAAATAAACTTAGAATAAAACGAACTATGCTGTTAGGAAACGCAAGGCAATAAAACAAAAATAGTTGAATAAACAAAACTGAGATGCAACGCAGATCTGATAAAAATATACTTCTCCTTTACAACACGGTAAGCCAGTGAAATCAACAATAAAGGTACCGGATTTAACATACGTTTAAAACGAATATCCATGTTAGATTACTGTTTACACAAATAGTTTTAGATTTTATAAGAGAATATTTTATAATTTTGTTTTGACAAGATTTGACAAAGTACCTTTATAAGAACATTTATCCATGGTTTTAGATTTAAAAATTGGCATAAAGTGAAACTCAAAAAAGCTATTGCGATGTGGAGTTCATAGTTCAAAAGTAGATGTTGTCGATCTTGTGCAGGAAGCAGGGAATTCGAGAGGAGTAAATATTGGATCGGTTGGGAGGAGTTATTGTGAGAGGGGGAAGTAGAGAATGGGAAGAGAAGAGCGTGGAGCATGAATAAATTAATTACAGCTGTAAAGATCATCTGAAATTATTTTTCCTGCAACTATTGTAGTAGAATCTACTGAAAGCAAATATTACATAGTTGTATGTACTTATACAGGAGGAAGTCTGTGCTGAAGTGTTTCTGAAATGCAGTTCTAATCACAGTTAAAAAGATTTCAGGTAGCACTACGAAAATAAAAGCTAAGTCAAAATTTAAAAAATATTGTTTATGTTCTTAATATCATACATACATAATAATACATTACGTAAAAAGTACTAATATCATTTTCTGAATCACAAGAAAAATCTAAAAACGTCATAGGCTGAAAATCAGTTGTTTTAAACTAGACATTATTATCTGCAAAACCACTTGTATTTTACGTTAATAAGCAGAAGGTTTTATAAATTAATATCCTAAGCATGTTAGGACCTTGGCTCATTGTGATTCCATAACATAAAGCAAGCTCGGAAAAATACTACAATAATAAGTTATATAACTTTTTTTAAAGTAAATTCCCTCGAAAGTAAACCAGGAAAACGATTTTATTTTAGTTTTTTTGTATTATGTATACACATATCACATACTTACAATAATAAATGGCAAAATAGAAAGTGAATTTCCTTGCAATTTTCCATTTTCCCTTCTATGTATGAGGCTGGACTATTATTTTTGTTTGTTACAAGAGTAGTTATACGCTGTCTTTCGTCGCTTGCATTGTGTTTTAGTTTCTTTTCGCTTTCCTTTCGCATTGTCCGTTGTGAAGCAAGATTCTATACCTTTAATCCAGTTTATTTGTTTATTTTATTGTCTTCATTTATTTTTAACCCTTGAGCATTATATATAACATTGTATGGTAACCATGGCAACAATTTAAGGTTGTGCAAAAGAGGTTTCGACAACAACCAGATGGGGTTAAAAGAACAATTCATATAGCCCTATGAGACATAGACCTCTAGTTGTGAGATAGTTGACTCAGTGCCAAAAGCGCTAGAATTTGAAGATATTCAGTTCGATTCCGGCTTAGACCACCAAATTTTTATAATTCAACTATTGAATAAATATATGGTAAATCTTTGTTACCATCAGTTTCCACTGCATTGGATGAATAAAAACATATTATAGTAACGATTGAAAATTTGTACAAGATGTATATCATTAGAGTGTGAGCTAACAGGAGGAATTTAAAGTACCGAGGTACATAACTGTTTCATAAATACTTTAAAATCCAACGCAACGGTTTCAGGTCTCTTAGAGTAAGCGATTTCTAAGGTTTTACTCTAAAAGTGTACTTTAAGGTCAGTTTTACATATTAGTTGTTTCTAAAACGGTTGAGTGTAAATTGTGTAGTTTTTCTTGCGTAAAATAATTGACTGCGGCTCCAAAACTGCTTTTAAAAGTGATTTAAGAGAAGCGAATTTTCCATCAACGCAGAAGCATAATCTTATAATAATTTGTAATTAGTAAATTCACATTTTGCTTGCAAAGATACAGAATAGGTTTCAGATGTCTGTCGGTATAATTAAAAAGATTACGAATCGAAGACTTCAAAGCGATTCTGAAATATGTATGCGAAAAGTAATGGAGTAAATCTTTTCCAGGTGGGTGACAATGTACAGCAAAACCGAGGCTTGTCTTTTGTAAAATATGATCCCCAAAGTAAAATGTAAATTTACAGCCTAAATCATTTTTGGAAAGTTTTAGTGTTAAAATACGTATAAAATTAGTATGTCCAAAATATCTTTATTGCGGAACGGAATTAAAAAGGAAAAAGATTAGCACGTTGTTTTTTGCATAGTATAAATTGTCTTCATTTGTTTACTGTATGTATACAAGCGCAGTATACATTCTAGCATAAACGTATTTCACAAAGTAATAGTTTAGACTGACCTATACATCAAGCAGATGTGGATACAGAAAACATACCGGCTACCTGTTGTCTTGAGGCGCTACGAGAACTATAACAATCACAGAAACTACTAGATATTAATTTAGAAATTTTAAATTAGAATTTTGCATTACACTTTTCCCTATATTCCATTATGTTCTTGTTTACAGAAAATCCAGCGGACGTGCCACAAGGAGACAAAGCATTCCTGTTCCAGGAATTCCCGATAGTTTTAAAGCAACCACCTCATCCCACAGTAACATACGTGTTCCTCCGTATCCTTAAGGAACTTTAGGCAAGGGCTTTGTCCGTGTAACGCTGTTGTAACTAAAACGTTATTAACGATAACTTTATATACGCTGGGAGAGATTTATACACTCCGAATCTAAAGCTCTTGGTGTTGGGTTTAGAGTTGTAAACAGGGGAAAGAATGAAATATGTGTGTGCATTTGGCACTTTGCGCGCAAATAGAAAAATTTATAGCTTTGCATTGATATTCATGGCGTTTGTGCAGTTCCCACCTAACTCTACACACAACACGTTATGGACTGGTAACTGTGATCGGGTAGAGTTACTGTCACAGGTGCGTAGTTACACTGGTGTTTTCACCAGTTTATTTACTAAAATGTTTATTTTCTTTTATATCAAATTAGTCCATATATTATTAGTAGTTTTTCGTCTGTTGTTTCAACGAATTATTTTCTAAATTACTATTTCAGTTTACATTTGGTATTAGAAAATGTAATTTATGGTACCACACACACACACACACACACACACACACACACACACACACACACACACACACACACACACACACACACACACACACACACACACACACGCGCGTGCACGGACATACTCAAGCACGCACACATTTATATTCAAGCATGTAGTTTTAACAAAGCAGCTCAACAAGCAGTTTTAAAAATCAATGTTAGTCTGCTAAAATAGTAATTACAAAATTTAGTTAAATCATGTTTTCAAGAGTATTATGAAAAATAAATATACTCATTTTAAACTGTGCAAAAATATAAAAACTTTAAATAAAATAATTCATAAGAATAGTGTTAAAAATTAGGAATTGAACCTAAATTTACGTAATAGATAAAAGTAGTTTGAGAATTAAGTATTTTTTATTCGTGAGGTAAACCCATCAAAAATAGGTATATTGTATATATAATACATAGGAGTATGATTGTAAAGTGTTCAAGTATATATAGTAAAGTAGCACGACATAGAGACTAGAAACAAATTTCATTTTAATAATCTGGAAAGGATAGCATTAGAGCTGTTATCAATTGTTCTTCAAATATTTATATATATATATATATATATATATATATATATATATAATATAGGCAATAATAATATACTGGTATATTTTCAGTGTAAAAAATAATCGTCAAATAGTAGGGAGAAACAGCCAATGGCCGATAGGGAGAGTCAGTTCATCAGTTTGCACAATAATGTGGGGAACTATAAGATGGCTATCATATAGACAAAATCAAAGCATATTTGTATTGGTAGTCAAAGTTTGAATATTGCACCCTACATTGTAGAACGATTAGTATCCGTCTTGATATTTGCATGATGGCCACAATGGCAGTTAGACTTTATATCTAGCCTTAACATTTCTGAATGCACAACGCCCCCCCCCCTTTACAGATTACCTTATTGAAAGCGTATCTTAATTTTGGGTAAAAGAGGCATCTAAAAGTAGGAAGTATGATTATTATAAATCTGGAATAAAAAACTAATTCACCGCAAACGTAAAAATAAACCCAGCAATGTGGTAAATGTTTGGATCATTAACGATTGCCAATTGGTTTGTAATTAATTACCGAACACTTTATCTTATAACGAACGTGCCAACATAAACAGTACTGAAACAGAATCAACTGTTCTCGATCAGGTGTGTCGACTTCTGATTGTTGTTGCGTATTCATGTTGACATATTTCATTTTAAAGTTATTTTTTGCTTATATGGTGCTAACTACTGCTGAAAAAAACAATGAAACAAAATAAAATCTTACAAATGTATCATTACTTTTTATACGGTAATATATATATATATATATATATATATATATATATAACATAAATCTATTACCTATGTCTAACACGAATAATCATTATCGATATCCGCTGTCACCAGAGTACTGTGTCATTGAACCGGTAGCATTTCGAGTATCGATCCATCATTTCCAGACCGTTACCTGCCTAATGCGATATCTGTATGATGCAACTAATCGATACATATTCCAAATGACATCCAAACCAGTATAATAACAATATCGCCGATCCTTCAGCTACAGTGTTATTATAGACTAAACACACTGCTTTGTAACCGAGTTTTAAAATCCATTACTATGGCAACTAACATTCTCTACAATCACATCTGTTACAGAGCCTTTGTTAACATAACTGGAGTATCTTCTTATGCGTGAAACTAAATAACACGTTATCTCTATTGTTCTCTATATAACTTAGTCTTCTATTATCTCTAAATATTCTCAATATGTGTAACTCATTCCCTACTTTGTTGTTATTAAAAAAAAATAGTGTAGAGTAAAATAATTCTTATTAAGAGTGAAAGATTTTGTTGAATGATTTTCAAAGATTGTTGAAGACAAGAACACGCACACACATACACACACACACACACACACACACACACACACACACACACACACACACACACACACACACACACACATACACACGCACGCACACACACCCACACACACACACACATACACGCACACATACACGTACGCACACACACACACACACACACACACACACATACACACACTCACTCACACACACACACACACACACACACACACACACACACACACACACACACACACACACACACACACACACCTACACACACTGCGGCGAGCTTTATTCTGTTGGAATACCTACCGCAAAAAGAAAAAAATTAAAACACAGAGAGTTTAAATTTTTTACGGTATAAAACAAACCAAGCCATCTTAAAGGGTTTAGTAAAGTTAAATAGGGTCATTTGCCAGGGGAAAACTGTCAAAATCTACCTAGAAATACAATCAACATTTCAAAACATACAGCGAGACGAAAGAAATCGAAAAACAAGAATAAGAAAGCTTTGTAAAAAGCACCAATAAAGAGTTATACGGCTAGAATGAAAAATAGTTAAAATTCGATCATATATTGATTTTCGATAGCAACTTTGGAGAACACAAAGGAATGCGTGCGCAGATTATGACTTAATCGATAGAGATCCTTATTGGTTAAGAAGCATCATGAGAACAGAAACTGGAGATGGCAGGCCTAAAGAAAGGGGAAGAAGTAGCGTTCTGACGCGGACAGCTTAACTGAGACATCCAAAGTGAACGGGCCGTGTCGAGGTTAGCTCCGGTGAAAGACAATGGACATTTGTGGTTTTACCGTAAATCGATACAAAACGATGCACGGCTAAGTAAGTTGTGATTCGCAGGTTTGTCGTGACGTGGTGTTTCGAAAAATGGGACCCTTTCGGCGAAGATCCAGCAGAAAGAGGTATCCCAAACAATAAGATCGATGTGTCACTCTGAAATGGTAAGGGAAAGTTAACAGTGTTGATTTAGAAAAAAATTTAAATGAAATGAAAATTCGAAATTAACTAAATAAAATTCAAATTAACTTTGTAAGAAATTTTAAAAAATTGAGTGTTAGAAAATTCCCAGCTAGGAACAGTGTTACAAAGGGGCTTAAAGCCAAAATTTTATTAGTATGAATTCTAAATTTAAAGATGTGCCAAATACGTAGAAGAAAGAAAATATGACCAGTCGCAGAGAGAGAGAGGGAAGCCAAGCAGAGCTGATCCGTTTCATAAAGTGAAGGTGAAATTCAAAGTTGGCGTCAACTCATGTAAAAGCTGGACAGGCAGCAAGCGTCGTTTCAAGAATAAAGCCAAGCAGGACCTCCCCACCCAGATGGAGAACAAAGTGGCACCAGAAGAGAAAGAGGGAAAAAAGTGGAAAAGTTAAGGTCAGATCTGCACGGTTTTCTCTTTGCAAATTAGAATTTTTAATTTGAAAAAGTTTTGAAAAGGGAAAGTGTAAAACAGTTTAAATAAATCTTAAAACCATAAATAGCAAACTTTGAAATTCAAAAATAAGTTCTGGTGGCTTTGTTTAAGGAAGGGATAAGAATTACAAGATGGCGTAAATGGGTTAATGACCATTCAATAAATGTTAATCAAATTTTAGTAAGTATAAATTTCCTTCAGAAACTGCGTTGATAAATTTTCAGTAAATGTTAGTTAATTTCCATTAGGTATGACTTTCTTGCAGAAAGGGTTAATTAAATTGTAGCCAAAGGGTTAAATATTTTCTATTAAATGGGTTAAATAAATTTTAGTAAATGTGTAGATTTCTTTTTGTAAATGATTAAGGATCTGTCAGAATTGCTTTTAACTATGTTTCAGTAAACGTTTTAATTAAAATATGTATTACATGTTTATAAATATAATTGCTTTTCAGTATGTGCTTTGATATTTGTTATGTATAAATATAATGTAATTTATGAAATTGTTTTAGGTTGTTTGGTAAAGTTGAATGAATTTCTGCCTATAAATGGAAGTAGAAAATTCCTTTGAAAGGTCAATTAAAGTTGATAGAAATATAGGAAAAATTTTAACACATACATGGCTATATAGAATGTTGTCATAAATAAGTTGTTTTTTTAAGAGATTTTAACTAGTTGAACAAAATGTATAGGTTAGGGAGCTTTCGGAATGTACTGAAGAGTAAAGCTTTGCCAGAAACAAAAGGTTTAAAACGAAAATTGGTAGAATGTAGCAAATCACTTTTAATTAAAAATCCAAGTAAAATAAACAAACATTGACAATTAAATTTTCAAGGTTACGTAACCAGGGATTTTGAAATAAAATTAGGTCAAGCAGGCAAATGTTTTAAATATTCACCCTAGGAAAAAGAGATATTTAAATTGAAGATAACAACCAAATTTCAGGTTGAAAGGTTTACATTTTGACAAACAATATTGAGAGTTTAATTGAGTAAAGTTTTACGCTTCTTTATATTCCGATAGTTAGTAAAAAAAATTGTAAAATCTTAATTAAATGTTAAATTTCAAATAGAATAAACAAATAATATGTTTTCTTAAAGATAACAAGATACAACACAAATGTAATTCAAGGTTAAAGAAATGCATACTGTGCTATGCATATTTAAATTAATAAATTTTAAAATTAAAAATAAATGTTTTTAACTAACTTGCAAACAAACTGAGTATTCTTTTAAACAAGTTTCTTACACTCTCCTGCAATCGATATGGTCATTTCGCCGATTATATGTCTTTCAAAAGAACTCCATCCCCTGCATGACTCATCCGTTAAGGGTAAAATCCTCTACAAGTTAGGTTTTTTGTTCTTTAAGTCCAGTGACTTGTTCTCTGCCAGATTTTGGCGAGCACTGCGTTCGTGGCTTTGGCTACGAGCGGCTCGTTTCAAAATTCTTGCTCTGTAGCGGGCGCGTGTGATGGTTAAACGCTTGAGAGTTGGTCAACGAAAGGGTTGACGGCTGGGTAAGCAAGCGTAAGCTCGTGGTGAGCAGGTGAGCCGGCCCGTTGCAACACGCGCAAACACACACACACGAACGCAAATATATATATATATATATATATATATATATATATATATATATATATATGTATTTATATATATTCACACATTCCCTATGATACTATCGAAAATCTGCTCTAAAACCACACCACTTAACACCTCCACGCAGAAGACACTGATGAATATCGCCACGGAGCGATGGAAACGTTCTGTCATAGCAAATTTTTACAAATTAACCAAATTTAAAGTTCGGATGGTCATAAACTAACGTGAAAGTGTTATATATATATATATATAAGGAACATAAGTCAAAATACAAATACAAGAATTCTTTATTAATATACAAGAATACATATTGCGATATATATATATATATATATATATATATATATATATATATATATATATGTATATATATATATATATATATATATATATATATATATATATACATATAGTTAGATATATATTCTGATATTTAGTCCTTCGCAGATGGAAAAGTCAATGAATAGCTAATATCTGGAGTACTACCGTTCATCTAGCACCCACACTGAACTTCATTCTAGATACGATTCTAGCGAAACGTCATAACTGCGATTTTATGCACTGCAGAATGAACGGGTGTATTCCGGACATTTATTATTCATATATATATATATATATATATATATATATACATCCCGCTATCAATATGGCAGCATTTCATTTTGCAACCATATGGCAGCCACTTGAAAGAGTGAAGTATACATGTTTTTCGTCGTGTATAATTTATTTCTAATAAACATTATACTACTCCATGTACTTTAATTTCATAAAATGTTAAAAATACAAAATTGACTGAAGTACTATCAATACGGCAGCATTTCATTTAGGCATCAATATGGCAGCCAGTGTATATTTTCGATCAGTCTAATAACAATATGGCAGCCGGTGTGTATATTATTCCCACGCTACTAACAATACGAGAACCAACAGTGTTGCCACTTTGGTGCGACTATCTGACTAGTCAAATGTTTAGACTCTACGGCACGTGTGTGTAATCACGGAGAAAACATAAACATTAGTATGTCCCTTCTTTATTTCAGCTGCCCAATTATTTACTCAACTCAGATAAGTCCTGTTTGTTAGTTTTCATAAACGTGTACAACTATCGAAAGCTGACGGGGATACAAGTATGTGCCTCTACAGGAGTAGCAATAGGATCAATTACGGTAGAATATCAGAACCGAAAAAAAGCTAGGAAATAATCAATTGGGGTGTTTTTAAGAATGATGGGTCCACTACTGTGAACAAAATTAAATGGAGATGAACGGGTTAGGCTCTATGGGAGTTGTAAAGGAGTGACTTGGGGTATAAATGAAAGAAGGCAAAAAAACTAGAACATGATCAGTCGGAGGGTTTTAATGGTGCTGAGTCTTTTAACATTATCGAACATCATAGGTACACACGGGTGATCCTCTATGGGAGTAGCAAATGATGATTTGGAATATAAATGTGAGAAGGCAAAACTAAGCTAGAATATGATCAATTGTAGTGTTTTGGAGGTAGCTGAGTCCAATACCGTCTTCCATATTATTCGGGAACGCACGGATAAGGCTCTACGAGAGTAGAAAAGGAGTGAATTGGGGTACAATTGTCAGAAGGCAACAAAACAATTGAAAATGATCATTTGGGTGGGTTTTAATGGTGCCGAGTTTTCACCGTTATTGAACGACAATGAGGATACACGGGTGACCCTTGAAGATAGTAGCTAATGATGAATTGTGGTATAATTGTGAGAAAGCAAAACAAAGTTTGAAAATCATCAACCGTAGTGTTTTGGAAGTTGCTGAGTAAAATACCGTCTTCAATATTATAAGGGGATGCACGGGTGTGGCTCTACGGGAGTAGAAAAAGAGTCAATTGGGGAAAAATTGTCAGAAGGCAAAAAAACAATGGAAAATGATCTCTCGGGGGGTTTTAATGGTGCTGAGTCTTTTACCATTATCGAACGTCATGGGTATACACGGGTGATCCTCTATGGGAGTAGCAAATGATGAATTGGAGTATAAATGTGAGAAGGCAAAACTAAGCAAGAATATGATCAATTGTAGTGTTTTGGAGGTAACTGAGTGCAATACCGTCTTCCATATTATTCGGGAATACACGGACGAGGCTCTACGAGAGTAGAAAACGGGTGAATTGGGGTGCAATTGTCAGAAGGCAAAGAAACAATTGAAAATGATCATTTGGGTGGGTTTTAATGGTGCCGTTTCTTTCACCGTTATCGAACGTCAATGGGGATACACGGGTGACCCTCTATGGGAGTAGCTAAAAATGAATTGGGGTATAATTGTGAGAAAGCAAAACAAAGTTAGAAAATGATCAATCGTAATGTTTTGCAGGTTGTTGAGTAAAATACCGTCTTCAATATTATAAGGGGATGCACGGGTGTGGCGCTACGGGAGTAGAATAAGAGTCAATTGGGGAAAACTTGTCAGAAGGCAAAAAAAAAAAATGGAAAATGATCACTTGGGGAGTTTATTTGTGCTGAGCCTTGTACCATTACCGATCGTCAATGGGGATACACGGGTGATCCTCTATGGGAGTAGCAGATGATGAATTGGGGTATAATTGTGAGAAAGCAAAAACAAAATAGAAAATGATCAATCGTAGTGTTTTGGAGGGTGCTGAGTCCAATACCGCCTACAATATTAAATGGGGATGCAAAGGTGTGCCTCTACTGGACTAGAAAAAGTATGATTTGGGGTAACATTGTTAGAAGGCAAAATATCAAGAAAAAATGATAACTCGGGTGTTTTTAATGTTGATGAGACTTTTACAGTTATCGAACGTCAATGAGGATGCACGGGAGATGCTCTATGCTAGTAGCAACTGGTGATTTAGGGTAAAAATTTCTGAAGGCAAAATAAAGGTAGAGAATTATCAATTGGAGTATTTTTGATGGTGCTGAGTCCATTTCGTCATTACCATTAAACGGGGATCCACGGATGTAACTCTACAGGAGTAGAAAAGGGAATAATTTGGTAAAATAGTCAGAAGCCAAAAAAGCAATAGAAAATAATCACTCGGAGGGTTTTAATGATGCTGAGTCTTGTACTGTTATCGGACGTCAGTGGAGATGATCGGGTAATGATCTACGGAAGTAGGAAATTTTAGAATTGTGGTAAAATTATCAGAAGGCAAAAAAACAATAGAAAATGATCACTCGGGGGAGGGGGGTATTTGTGCTGAGTCCGGTACCGTAATCGAGAGAAAGTGGGGATGCACGGGTGTTGCTCTATGGGAGTAGCAAGTGATGAATTGGGATTAGAATGGTAAAAGCCTAAAAAAGACTAGAAAATGATCTCTAGGGGGGGGGTTAATGGGGCTGAGTCCGTCATTAAAAGCTAATGGGAATATGAGGGTGTGGTTCAACGGGAGTAGAAAGGGTGGTTAATTTTTATGAAAATGTAAGATACTAGAAAAATGTCTAGTAAATTAATACTCTGGGTTTGTAAGGGGTGACTCCAATTTCGTCATCGAAAGTCAAGGATAACGCACGTGTGAGTTTTCGAGAGTCCGATTCCAGACACTGTTAATAAATAGCGGGAAAGTGTGATTAGCCATATGTTTGGAGGGGAAGATAAGTGGAAGCTGGGCACAATCATAAATATTAGATTATTCATTCCTATCATCAGCTGTCGTAATCTGTAAGCATTTCACTTTTGTTCTGGAGTCTTGCTGGTGAACAACCAGAATATTTAGCCGGTTTCGTCTTACTAGTTTCTGTTGTGAAGTGGAAGACCTAACCTAATCATGGAATAATAACATAATATATATATTTTTTTCATCCAAAAAAGCAAAAATTGTTTCAAAAATATAAATAATGTAGCAAAGAAAGGACACGTAATATACAAAATTGTGTATATATAATATGAAATTAAGAATTGAATAATAATTGCAAATTTTATATTACTTATAACACTAGTTAACTAAATGACTAATAAATATAAAACGAGAAAATCTATTAAAAGGAAAATCTTGTATTTAAACAAGTATTAATTGGTCTTTCCCTATATTTAAATAGAGAAAAAATAATGTAACCAAAAAAATGTAAACCTAACTAATTAATTAATGAAGAAATAGTTTTAAAAATCAACTTCGGTGGCGGTAAAAACATTGAATACGACTTCATTAATACAGAAATTGTGGCTGAAACTGCAGACACACCTGGCAACCAACACCACCTATAAGTGCCTATCAAGCCCATGCCACGGGGATTAACAAACACTGTGTCTGTGTGGTGTTCAATTTCTGCGACGAATGAATGTAAAGGCCAATTTACATCTGTTCTAATTTAGCTTAGACGTAATGGCTATACATTTCTTACTTTATTTCAATAAACTTCTTCGATATATTGTATCACCCTTACCTCAGGAAGGTAACCAGAAAAATCTACCTATATTGTACATTGTAAATATAAGAAGGCTTTTATTTGGTCGAATCTCATGTAATGTTAATTTTTTGTCCACGTAGGCCCATTGAACACGTCTATATTTTATAGGTTTAATTGAGTACAAATTACCATTTTCGGGTAAAAAAATTAAATATTGAAATAACAGTATTTCTGTACTGACGACAGCCAAATGTAACAAAAAAACTGTTTTATTTTTCTGTGAGCATATGCTTTAAAAGGGTGCATATAGTTTTCTAACAAGGAGTAAAATTTTCACGAATATATGACATTTTAGTGCCAATATACACATTTTATCAAGATAAGGGCAACACATTTTAATTATTTATTTAAGGATTCAGGTATCATAGGTGGTTTTCTGTCAATAAAACTAGAAAGCAGTTCAGGCGGTTTAAGCAATGGTAAATATTTAAACTTCTTTACTTCTACATCTCTAAAGAATATAATATTATGTAAGGATATAGTTCTTCCCAATGTATATTGCATTGCAGCTAGGCATCACGGTGAAAAGCGCTTTCGGTAAGCAATGTAATACATCTGTTTTATTTACCAACCATATTTGATTTGTCATAAGTTGTTATAGGTACAATTGTGTTTGAGTAAAGACCTATTTTTTTCTAAAAGTTCTTCTTTAACTACATTCATTAAATTTTCCTGGTAGTCGTTGTTGGCAGGTTAAAAAATTTATTTAATTCCTCCCTTAGATATTTTCCGAAAGGATGACATTTCACCTTGATTGTGAGGTTACTTTCATCAAGACCCGTTGAATTCACCTGAAAATATATCTGATAAGATTTAAATATATTTTAATCTTCTTCTTTAATTCTATCTTTAACCGTATCCCTCCTGGCTCGCATATCTACAATTTGATTTATTATTATTATTATGGTGAAAAAATTTACAAATATTTTGGCGAATATAGCTGAGGAACCAGTCTTCAAAAACTAGCTGTGAAATAGTGTTATGCAGAGTGTCAGAATGAAATTAGTCACTATGTTGGTATTTCTTGTTAAAAAAACAAGACGTAAAAGATAATGACTGTTTTGTAGATTTTTTTTCACTTTAAAAAATCTCTCCGTTCTTCGGTCGACATGTTACATACATTTTTATAGTTAGTATCAGAATGATTTTAGTTCGTTCGGCTGTGTCTGATCTCAAAACAAAGTCTGCTAATACTCAATCACTTCTCAAAACTGTCTCCTTTGCTATATATTTTACGAATCCTACCACTAGCAATACCAGTTAATAAATAACTCCTAATTACAAACTTAATATTTCAATTTGAATATTCTCTATTCTTCTTTGATAGAAAATTACTTCAGTTAAGCAACTCTAACCAAGAGCTTATAAAACGTTTTGTAGTAAATCTTTAGACGTTGATAATCATAAATATTTACTACCGATGAACACGGTAATTTTTCACTATACTTAAGATTCACTGATATTTTACTGATAATCTCGTTTTATTTTTATGGTAGGCAAACAAAAAGACTATCTACGATCAAATTATTGGGCGTCCTCATAAAGGTTACAACGGGCATCGGCTTTTTTTTAGCTATAATTGCCGATACTTAGTATGGTATTCATATCATATGGTATCCTTGCAAGCAAGAGTCAGTACCGTAGTCTTGAAGAGCCAAGCAACATTAATTTATGTATGTACTGTAATCAATAACGTTTTACATACGTATTTTGTCCATTCTTAATTATAGTATTAGGGTTCAATAGAACTCCTGTTTTTTCTAGTGTACATGAAGCTATTTCCGTGTAATCCAAGTTTTCGGTAATCCGACGGTGTCTCTGTCCCATCTACCTTGAATTATCCATGCACTACTGTATTTGTTTCCTTACCAATGATCACCGTACTTGAAACAGTTTTTCATGCAACTCTAAAGTGAGTGAAAATCCCATAGATATTAAAGTTACTCTTGGGACTAGAATATCGAGGATAAACATAATAGATTTATTACATTCCTTACCGAAAACGTTTTGATTCCTAGCTACACTGCAATATACATTGGGAAGAACTATATCCTTACATATAATCTTCAGAGATGTAGAAATAAAGAATTTTAAATATTTACCATTGCTTAAACCGCCTGCAGTGCTCTCTAGTTTAATTGGCATGTTAACAACTATGATACATGTATCCTTAAATAAGTACTTAAAATGTTTTGCCCTTATGGTCATAGGTGTATATATCCACGTGTTCTTTCTTTGCTACATTATTTATATCTTTCAAACTTTGTTTGAGTATTTTGGATGAAAAAAATATATATAATGTTATTAGTGATACAAATGATGTTGTATGGTAGTTCTTTAATACCTTGGTCATTCATTTGGAAAAGTTGAGATATTGTTGGCAAGTGTTTCATTAGAGTCTTCGATGTAAGTACTTTAGGAATTTGTAAATATGCTATTTTAGCATGCTTTCGTAAAACTTTATAAATAATTATGGGGTTACTGGTATTTGTGTTTGCAAACACGCAAGTGTTATCGTCAAGAACGGAATTATTTCTTGAACTTATTAGAAAATAAATATAAAATCCTAGTATCAAAAAATCTCATAAAAATTGACACTCGGTAGTTTTTGAGACTGTACCACTCCAATTATATTACATCTGTCAATTCCTTCAAACATATACTGTTTGTTTCGCTGGAAAGAACATACAGCTGTGGCTTCGTGACCTTATCTTGGAGGGAATGTATCTTGTTATGCTATGTATTTACAGACACAATTCTGATATGGAAACATAAACAGTCGACACTCCGAAAGCCATTCTGACGCGTTTGTTTACTTGATGGCAGACCAAACTTATCTTAATGTTCTGGTCAACTCGTACTTTTCCCTTGGTGCTCTTAGATACTATAGGATAGATAAAGTATTTATTTTTTAAATTAACTTGCTTTTCAAATAATTGTCATAGAATAACTATCCGATTTTAAGAATCTAAAAGTGACTATTATTTGCTGTATATTGTTACAATTTGGTAATACTGCAAACATGTTAACACTAGTCTGCAACACATGTATTAACAGATGTAACACTTAATATGGCCTACGCCATATATATGCACTAAAAGGTAATACCAATGTATTCAATAAACATATTAATAAAATAAAATATAGACTACCAGCGGCTAAAGTCGAGGATAGAAACAAATGTTTCCGTCTTTATACGACCATTTTGACGTTGGTATAATACCATTTAATATGGAATACGCCATATATATTCACTAAAAGTTAATAGCAATGTATTCAATAAACGTATTAATAAAATAAAATATAGACTACCAGCGGCTAAAGTCGAGGATAGAAACAAATGTTTCCGTCTTTATACGACCATTTTGACGTTGGGAAGATACCATAAGTTATTTACGTTTAGGCCGTATGTGAATGAGAGAATGGGATGGAAAAGATAGAATGCAAAAAGTCAGTTTTTCGGGCCTTCGACCACGAGAGTACTTGTCGACTGCAAGCCTTTATCTTTGTTTGGCTTGGACCTATGTTTGTTTACACCAGACAGCCTGATATCGTAATATAAACTGACAACACTCGCACAGATGTTATTTAGGTTCATGTATACAATACATGTGACCTGCAATTTCTGTCACATTACTACTGCCGCTGTAGTTCACAGGCACGAAATGTCTTAAGTGTGATTTATTGTGTGGTTTAACAATTTATCTTGCATTTACTTTATAAAAATCGTTTATGAATATTCTGATTGCAATGTGACTAGTAGGGTAAACGTAGTTTTGAGATCAGTTATATTTTATTTACTAATTGAAAACTGTAGTAAATAAAACCTACAGATTTTAGCGCAGTTTAGCTAAAAAGACTTATAATCGCACGGTAATTAACATACACTAATTATTTCTTGTTCACTGATTATACACACTTAACGTTATATACAAGATATCACTTGACACATTATAAGCTTTATTTATGGGAACTGGCATTACAAATAATAACTCAATTTTGACAGGAGTATTTACACAGCGGCCCAGAACATTGTAGACATATTGGCTGTACAAAGACAGCTTACAAAGTGTAACTAGTCTTTCTATTTTTTGTTGCTGGACAAATTCTACATTGTTTATAACAATTTATAGAATTTTTTCATTAACGGATGGCTGAAAAGTCATTCTGCTGCCCCCGCTAATGATACCATCCTTTTTAAAAGAACAAAAGGAAATAACACGAAAAGAGAAGAAAATTAATTACCCGAAGAAGAATGAGAAAACAAACTTAAAAGTTTAGATAGTCTCTGTAAAAATGGAAAGAAAATATATGGCATTTGGGTAGAAAAAATACATTTTTTAAAAAATTAAATAAAAAATTTAATTTTTATAAAATTATCGATTTGGGACAAACGGTTATCTTTTCAAGTTGAATGGTTCAAGCATACAGTCTTTAAAACTCTTAAAGCACATGGACAGGCTGCATTGAAACACTGCTCCAAGTTATAAAGATTAGTTTGACAGACATGCCGTAAACAAACGTGCTAGAACTGTTACCGGAGTGCCGTCTATTTATATTTTCATATCACAAACATTTCTGTAAATAGATGTAGCATAACTTCTGTCCAAGATAAGGTCGCGAACCCGACTCTTTCTGTTGGTTATATTGCATAGTTGGAAACATGGAAATTAAGGGCGATTTACTGTCGATGTGATATATTACCCCAAATCACCCCTTGGTAACCCCGTACATCCCCGACGAATTTTGATGACAAGGGACTAGGACCTTCGAAAATCTTCGAATGCCCATTTTTGGGCAATATTTTAGATTCTGGCAAGTTTTATCTCAATTCACTCACAGCGAAGTCCCATCCCCGATTGTGCATGGCCAACTTCGGTGCTAGGATTAGACTCAGCATTATTAAAAACCCCAAATGATCACTTTATAATGATCTCTTGGCCTCTGACCTTTTTACCCCAATTCTCCCTTTGCTACTACCGTGGAGCCCAAACCCGTCCATCCCTGGTGTCTCTCGATGACGGTATTGAATTCAGCTTCCTCAAAAACCTCCGAGTGGTAAATTTCTAGTAATTTTTTGACTTTTGACATTTTTACCCCAAATCATCCCTTGGGCACTAACGTAGACTCACATACGTCCATCCCCGTTGATTTTCGATGACGCCATTGAATTCAGCACGCTCAGGAACCCCGAGCGGTTATGTTCAAGCGATGTTTTTTTACTTCTGACATTTTCACCCCAATTCACCCCTTTGCTACTCGCGTGGAACCACAGCAGTGGATCCCCGGTGACTTTCGGTGAAGGTATTGAATTCCGTATAATCTAAAATCCCCGAGTTTTTATTTTCTAGAAATTTTTTTAACTTTTGACATTTCTACCCCAAATCATCCCTTTGGTACTAACGTATAGTCACAACCGTTCATTCCCGGTGACTCTAGATGACGTCATTGAATTTAGCATCCTCAGAAACCACCAAACGGTCATTTTCCCGCGATTCTTAGTCATCTGACATTTTGACCCTAATTCAACCCCTTTGGTGAATGGGTTTACCTCACCAGTACATCCCCAGAAAGTTTCGATGACGGCATTGAATTCAGCATCCTGAAAAACCTCCGAGTAGTTATTTCCCAGCGATTTTTTGACTTCTGAAATTTTCACCCCAATTCACCCCTTTAATACTCGCGTGGAACCATACCAGTCCATCCCCGGCAACTTTCGGTTACTGAATAACATTCCTCCTTACCAAAAACCACCGAGTGGTTATTTTCTAGTTATTTTTTTACTTTTAACTTTTTTACCCCAAATCATCCCTTTGGTACTTACGTAGAGTCACATCCGGTCCATCCCCGGTGACTCTAGATGACGCTATTGAATTTATCATTCTCAAAACCCCCTGAACGCTCATTATCCCGCGATTCTTAGGCATCTGACATTTTTACCCTAATTCAACCCCTTTGGTACGTGAGTTTAGCCTCACAAGTACATCCCGGGAGACTTCCGATGATGACATTGAATTCAGCATCATCAAAAATCACCGAGCGGATATTTTTCAGCGATTTTTTCACCCCTGACATTCTCACCCCAATTCACCCCTTTGGTACTCTCTTGGAACCACACCAATGCATTTCCGGTGACTTTCGGTGACGGCATTGAATTCCGCCTTATCAGAATTCCCCGAGTTGTTATTTTCTAGTAATTTTTTGACATTTCTACCCCAAATCATCCCTTTGGCACTCATGTAGAGTCTCATCTGTTCATCCCCGGTGACTTTCGATAGCGGCATTGAATTCAGCATCCTCAAAACCCCCCGAGTGGTTATGTTCCAGCGATTTTTCAATTTTTGACTTTTTCACCCCAATTCACCCCTTTTGTACTAGCCAGGAACCACGCCCGTGCATCCCCGGCGAGTTCCGGTGACGGCATTGAATTCCGACCTACCAAAAACCCCCGAGTGGTTATTTTCTAGTTATTTTTTGACTTTTGACTTTTTTACCCCAAATCATCCCTTTGGTACCTACGTAGAGTCACATCCGGTCCACCCCCGGTGACTCTAGATGACGCTATTGAATTTAGCATCCTCAAAAACCCCCGAACGGTCATTATCTCGCGATTCTTAAGCGTCTGACATTTTTACCATAATTCTACCCCTTTTGTACATGGGTTTAGCCTCAGCAGTACATCCGCGGTGACTTTCGATGACGGCATTGAATTCAGCATCCTCAAAAACCCCCGAGTGGTCACTTTCCAGCTATTCTTCGTCCAATTCAAATATATACATTATGTAGTACGATTGATATCTATGTGGATGCCAGCAATGTTGCCAAGTTTGTGGCTGCCATAATGTTAGGGAATGGTTGAATTATACAGTAAATTTATATACAGGAGACGACTATGCTGCCTCTGTCGGAAATGTTACGAACTTGTGATATACAAATCCCGTTCACTCTGCTATCAATACGAGTACCGTTTGGTTATTACAAATTATTTTTTAAAAATTCAGAACGAACATAGAACTTCCAAATACAGTATAGCTCCAATAAAACACTTCTTTTTACACCTATTGACATGGTTTTTATTTCGATTATTGTCAAAGGGTGTTACATTATCATGGATTACTTTGTGGCAGCCGTATACGGCTGCCACAAGCACCCGGCTGCCAGTTTGAATGCAAAATGACCAATGTATGGTCTCCGTATTGTTAGCAGGCTGTATATATATATATATATATATATATATATATATATATATATATATATATATATATTTATATATATTTAATATTCTCACCACAAAATACTCTATCGTAATTTTTTTATAGGTTAATAAACAAAACACCTACATCCCTCGCGCCTAAAAATAACAAATTGGGTTTTCAATGCCTATTGCTGGTTTTGTAAATTTATATTTCATGTTTCCGGGGCAGAGTAAGAATAAATGCAGTAATGAATAAACCATTAATCCTTCCCGCCAAAGCTGTCATAAAAATCGGTGATATCATATTCCCGCGCTATGGAAGCTAAGATTAATGAACGCAATCGCTGTAAATAAATAAAATGCGTTAGGGAGGAATTAGATCATACTCGTTAAAGGCTGTCTAATTGGTTATATGTTTTCATGAAGGTAAATATTAAACATTTATGTAGTAATGTCATACGGCTTCTAATCGACACATATAACTTTTAAAACGTGTGTGTTGTGTGAAAATGTGGCGTGTATTTCTAGAGAAATATCTCAGTATTAGAGTAAATAAAGTACAGTATATGCCAAAAAAAAGGTTTGTCAGAATATATTGTACTTAATTTTATTTTATCTACATATTTTTACAAACTAATAGAAGTTGAAAGAAGCTAAATGGGTTGGACTCGGAAAGAAACATATTCCTTATGTTCTACATTAAACTTGAGGCAACACTCTACCGTTCTAGAAGGTTTTGTATAGGGGTTGTTTCATGCTCGTTATACACAGAGTTATGTTAGCCTTTAGTGAAACGATGGTGGTTGGTGGTAGAAAATCTTCTCCTACATTCCCGAGACTTAGGCGTCAAGTGTAAGTTTGAGGGAGTGACCTGGAAAAGGGAGGTTTGTGCTAATTGAGATGAAGCTGCTGCCAAACGTTTCTTCAACGAAAGAAAAGTTGTCTAAAGCAGTGCGGTTGATATCACTAACTTGTTGGAACCATCGTGAACGTAAATGTAGGTTTCGGGCACACCAAAATCTCCTGAGGTCTCCTACAAAACGACCAAGAACGGCTACATAGGTCATTCTACTACAGTTTCAGTACTGTTTATTTCGGAGCATACGGTATAGTTAAGTGTGCTCTGCAAACGGGATGGGGTAAATATTGCATTAAATAATAACCTAAAAATGGGCGTCACCTCAAATTACTCTTTTCTTACACCACACAAAAGTTTTACACAATTTAAAATGATTTTGATGTGTTCATCAAATAAAACAATCATTTTTCAGTAAAACATAAATTGAAACTTAAAATATAATAAGTTTGGAAGAAAAACAATGTGATGTCAGCAATGAAGCTATTTCATCACACTTTATTTTTAAAGTGTAGTGTGATTATTTTAATTACTTATAAATTAAATACTAATTCTTTATGGACAAGGTAAGAGGGTAGTATAACTAACCCTCAAACAAACTAGAACTTGCTCAGCTAGTGTTACACAAGTTGCTAGCGACCGTTGTAGTGGGACAAGACACAAACTCTAACCTACTTGTTTCATAACTCAATGACAGTTTCCTTGCGCAAGTTGGCAGTCCTGCCTTCACAAGTTTCTTGTCTAGAGCTTCAAACTTGGACATAGCTATTAATTTAATACATTTACTGAAATACAATATGGTTTAATTATTGTTTTAAAGTGCATATTTGGAAACAATTTGGAGAGGATATATCCATTTAAAGTGATAAGTGCATAATATCTCTGATTGGCTAAATCTTTTGCTACGAGTCACCCTACTGAGAACTCTATTTTCAAGAATAATGAGGAAATGTAAAAAATTGTACGAATTTTAAAATTGTGTTTTTTGTGGAGCTGGGTGAGCACTAATAAATTGAATTAAATTATATTTTTTTCTGTCATCTTTAGGTCCACACTTGGCATTATAATTAAATTCGAGCCAAACGATAATTTTATTTAAATTTGTTGAAAAATAAAATGCAAATATTTTATTTTATTTTTTAAAAAATGATTAATGCGAGTATCGGTAATCGTTAAAAAAAGTTGTAAAATTGTATTTTTAAAACTTTTATTTTATTGTATATAAAATGTTTATTTCAGAACATCGCCTCAAGGATAGAGCCTTTATCTATAGTTGTGTTAAAATTGTAGCAACTGAGAAAGTTGAATATCCTGGATGGATAGGAACTAGCAACAAACGACCGAAAAAGGCAAAGGCAAGTACGAAACTCTGCTATTTGTTCAAACAGTGGGGATGAGTAGCATATTGTGATTCTGATAACTGAAAACAAAGGAGATTAAATCTAAGTTGGGTTTTTGTGCATTGTTGAAGGACTACAATATCTTTTCGACTACAGTTACTGGCAAGACTTGAAGACTGTGCAAATAATGAAGTGTAATAACTTGAAATATAAAAGTTAAATAATTTGGTTAGGTGTAGCAAGAATTACCACGGTCAATCTCCAAGGAATCGTTCATTAACACCACCTTTAAGCTTCCTTAAGTATTAAAAACAGAAAGATTATCGGTCAATACAATACAATCCACCAGTGTATGCCACATTGTGAAGAAATGTTTACAGAACTGACGCAATGGCGGATCTTCACGAAAATACATTAGTTAAAAACGCAAGTTGTACCAACGCGAAGGGATATAACCACCACCTTACCCAACATTTTGAGCGAATAGAAGATTCCATGAACGGACGGTACTTAACATCCCTCAGCCTATTTAGACTCACAATTTCCAACCGTCATTCGTTGCGGCGAACAATGCATGTTACGTAAAACACACATAACATTATGGCATAACATGTATAGCTGGCACCATGCTTATGGCAACCTTCGCTGCTTCACCCATTGAGCTTCCCAGTGACCAGGCATACAGCAAAACGTTGCTCCGACACCCGTAATTAATATTTGTGTATTGCACAATAAATATCCCTAATTAAGGGGTTCACAGAGAAGAAGAAAATCCTGAAGAACAGTTTTGGAATCCGGAGACAAAAGGAAGTGAGATGATAAAGATTGAATGACAGTTAACGACAGCATCGTTAAAGAAAGTGATTCATAATATGGGAAGCTACCTTCTGCAAACTTGCTTATACATAATTAAATCGTACGTCGTGTTTGAATATCTGAGGAAAACAGCAAAGTATAATAAACAGGGATTCCTTGCAGCAACAGAACAAGCTCGTATAGCATTCGAGACATTCTTATCCCCAAAGACACAAGCATTCCTCTTGTTCCACATTATCGAGATCCGTTGAATTCCGCAAATTACTGTACGGAGCGGAGGTAAGGACGCTCAAAGTGTCATGTTCAAGAAAATTAATCTTTGAAAGAAGAGAATGATGGGAATATCAGGAGCCATTACAACAAGAAACAACGCGTCAAGTGAAAAATAACAAAGGCTGTGTAAAATGTAACTCACAGTAACGGAACAAAATATTAAATGTAATGAACCTAAGATTCTCACAAAGAAATTTCAAGAAACCAAAACCTCATGCAGCGAAGTAGCTGGGACACTACTACAATGTGACCAAAAGATATCTTGGCAGAAAAACCGAGGCCGGTGTTCTGAACAGAGTTGAATAAAGCGCTTTCCTTAAAGTGCAAATAATGGGAATCGCATGGAAACGCCTGTCGAGAAGAAATCTAAAGAGGTTGAAGATTATCCCATTTTTAATGACGAGAAATATCTTCTTCTACACGACGAATTATTGAAATTCGTGTTGTAATTTTTAAGTGTTTTATTTGTATATAAAATTTACTAATTTATTTATATTCGAATATCTATTTCTGGCTTTACTCACATTACAATTATCTTCTTTGTAGACGTGTTTCGGAATGACTCCATTTTCAAAACCTAAATAGCACTGATAAATAAATAACAATAACCCTTGCTACAATTATTTAAAAACCCTTGATGTACAGTTAGCATCATCAGAAGGTTACAAACATTCTCCGGGGTAGGTGTTTACTAATAGTGAGCGAGGACTGCAATTGGTGGGGGCGTGGCTAACAGTATATAAAGACGAAGATTTATGCGCCCAGTACAATTCAAGTTTTGAAAATGGAGTTATTCCGAAGCTATTCAACAAAGGAAAATATTGTAATTATAGAAAAGGCAGGAAAATTTACCCGAATATGTACAAATATTTCATAGCTAAAGTGAACATGGGCCTACTAAGAACTTTATTAAGTTATTAGTAAATACAAATTTTCACTGACGAGACAAGGTATCCGAGATGTTTATACCATTACATTCAAAAGGTGATACCAAAATTATATAAACTACAGCGTGGGTGTAGAAACAAGTGCGTTATGTTATCACAAATAACAAGACAGTCGCGATTGTGAAGATGGTTTCTAAAGTTTAGGTTTTTCTCAAGTTCCAATGTTAAGATTTATTTTCTCTATCAGACTATTTTTTCAATACAAAACAAGTTTCTACTTACCGTAATTGGCCCTTGAAATGTTCACAGACATTCATTTATTTGAATGCTCGAACAACCTGCAAAGGGAAATATTCTGCAAACTTAATAAATATAATAGAAACTTGAATGACCTAAAATATTCAACCTCTTTACGATTCGTTAATATCTCGAGTGTTCAATAAATAAACGAACCAACTTTATTCCGGCCAAGGAAATAAATTACACAGGCGGTGAACACAGTACAGTCCGGTTACAATTTTCTAGTTTTCGTAGGTTATGTTCTACACCGATCTACAAGACACTTTATGATGTCTTATTTAACTTATTTAACTTCAATGTTAAACTTTAAGCTTTATTTGGTGTTTTGTGTCTTTTATAGTCTATTTCTGGGTTGGGAAATTCTAATTGCTTCATGTCCAAGTGTTCTTCTGTTCCGTTCATTATGAATCGACAAGTAAAACCTATACAATATATTACATAGAGTATATGAGATTCTTTTAATTTAATTCAGGTTGAAGCAGATTTACAGATTTAAACAATCAATATTAATAGACTCCATCCAATATGGTTGTTTAACTATTTAATTGATAACGACATACATCTGAGTACATTATTCTCCCTTTCCTCACATTAGAACATTTTCCTCTGTTGACACTTTTCGGAATCACTCCATTTTCTAAACTTAAAAATGTTCGCCCAAATATTGAGTTCTACTTTGTATACTGCTAGCCACGCCCCCGCCATTTGCAGATCTTTCTGTCCATTGGTACACGCCCTCTATTGAGTCGTTACGAGGTCTGCAAGTGTTGTGGTGCAAGATCTTGGCGAAAAGTACTTTTTAAGTTTTGAAAATGGAATCATTTAGAAACGCGTCAACGAAAGAAATTATTTTAGCGTGAGGAAAGCCAGAAATATCAACTGGAATATATAGAAATATTCCTAACAAATTAACATAATTATTTTCAGGATTTTTCCAGAAACTATGTCTTACAAAAGCTAAAGATGTTACTTTAGTAAAAACCTGAAACAGGCTGACCTATTACTAATATATTTGTCCCAATGTCTCTTCGGATACAACCTTTACCTATGTAGCTCACGTTTTGTCCTTGTATTTAATAATATACAATTATTGTTAGCAGCGTCTATGCGCAGATGTATATAAGTGAATGTTAGTTATGGTTTGGGTAAAAGTTCTATTTTACATTTACCCTTAATATTTACTCAAATCTAAAAGGTTATATTTGATATTTAATTAACCTCCAGTGTCACACAAGGTACAAATCCCAAGCGATAAGATCCTGATTGGACAGAAGACAAAATAAGGAAGGTAACTTCTGAAACAGAGGTAAATAAACGACACAATATGTTTTACTGGACGCGTCAGTTGGTGATCTCACACTCAATTTAATTCTTTCTCTGCGACGTAGCCAATTTGTCCTCTTTTCTCTTCATTGCACTTTCTATCTATTACGAGCAATTTATTTGTCTCTAATTTATTATGTTTCTAGTTAAATTCCTGTATTAGTTATATAAATGATGAATGGTTTATTTTTAGCAATTATTTTATTTCAAACTGAAACACTATTACCTTATTTAGTTTCAAAATCTTTATTGCTGATTTTTTCTCAAAGAGAAAAACGTTTGGTATTATTGAAATACATGCAAAATTCATTAACCGTATTAAACCATAATTATTTTGAGCTTTGTAGATACATATTTGAAAAAGTTCTAACACTAATTAATAAGAAATTATTTTTTTTCTCGCTGGTTTCAAATATATAAAGAGATATGGTTTCGTAACGAAATAAGTATATTTTTTTACAATTCTTAATTCTGGCGAGTGTATCTTTTTACATGTGTCCTGTGAAAAGTAAGTTAAAATTTATTTCCCTTGAAGTATGTGTACTTTTAACACAAAGAAAACTGTAATGCAAATTTGTAAATATTTCATTCGTCTGTGTATCTCTCTCTTTCTCCCCCCTCTCTCTCTTTCGTACATACATACTTTTGTATCTAATATGCATTTCAAAATTTGACATTTAAGTTCTATATTTATCCATTAAATTCCTACTAGAATTGTCCAATCCCCCTATAAGAAATAAAAAAGACTTTTAATCATAATGCATGATTTATTTCCTTAAACCTATTCGAAAACAAAATAGGTTGTCCAAATCGGGGAAGCGCCGACAGAAGTGAAAACTTCTATAGCAACATCTAAAGATATTTTTATTTGAGAAAAGCATTTATTTAGCGTAATGAGAAATCCCCTTAAAATTTTTCTTATAAATATTAATAGAGAGTTTATATATTTATCACCAAACTTTGAACTCATAATAACAAACTAACTTACGGTTCTGCAAAATCAAATCTTAAATAAACATATTTCTTAACTGACGCAAACTATTAAAAACAAATCATTTTCTTCAACATGTTAATTAAATAATGTAACATAACCTACTTGTTGAAACAGTTGTTTTACAACATGACGTATGACGCCAAATCAGCTGATATATGAAATCATATGTTATCATTTGATTCACATTAAGGTGACTGAAAGCGTAACCTGACAAAAATTATATTGACCCGAAATTATATAACTATATGAAGCAACTGTGGCGTAATGTTTATTTTTAAATAAATAAAACCTCTAAACCACAAATAACATTTTATTTAAACCTTATGTACATTTCGATTGCCCAGCAATCATCTTCAGAGGTATTTAAAAAATACAACTAACTTTAAACAACATAATACAACAAATATATAGGCTTAAACCGGCAACTACTTCGCCACGCCCCTTATTTAAAAAACTAGTACGACCAATCACGTTGCAGTAAATTCCCCCTCTACTACTTGGTCCGGTCTTCCCCCTCTCGTGGTGAAGAGTTACCGTTACAACTATTTCAATTTTACTAAACAACAATAACATTCCTTATTAACAAAGTTATAACTATCTCCTAATTAATGAATATAACAGAGATTTAGGGATAGGCCCTTTATGACAATTTAATAAATTAATTTCGTCATATTTGTGAATGTACAAACTTTCAAAACTATTCAAAAGACCTTTTGAATTAACATTTTTCAATAATTTTAGATCATTTAATTCTAAAGTGTGTTTAGTGTTTAGAATATGTTCTGCAACACTAGATTTTTCAGGTCTTTGAAATTTTATATGGCTAATATGTTCATTAAATCTGGTTAATATTTTCCTTTTCGTTTGGCCAATATAAATTTTACTACATGAATTACAATTTATTTTATAAATCCCTGATTTATCTATCATCTTAATTTTATCTTTAGGGTTACCTAATACATTTTTTAAGCTATTTAAGCTTTTGTAAGCTACTTTTAAATTTACCTGTTTAAAAACTTTATCTAGACCTTTTGTTAAATCCATATCAAATGGTAGGGTAATGAATTTATTTTTAACATTTTCTTTTTCTGTTATTAAGGTAGTAGAATCGTTTCTAAACTTTTTTAATTTTTGTTTAATCAATATATTATCTATTATTTTAGGATCATATCCATTGAATTTAGCGATCTCTTTAATTCTGGCCAACTCACATTTAAATCTATTTTTATACAATGGAATAATAATTAATCTATTAACCATAGTGTTAAAAGCTGCTAATTTATGGGATTTGCAATGGTTAGAATCTACCGGGATATATCTATCATTATTAGTATGTTTCCTATATATATCAAATTCAATTTTATTATGATTTCTAAAACATAATACATCAAGAAACGGTAAACATTTATTATGCTCTATTTCAAAAGTAAATTTAATGTTTTTATGTTCATTGTTAATTAATGATAAAAAATCTTCTACGTTAAACTCTTTGGTATTAAAAATTGCGAAAACATCATCTACATATCTAATCCATACTCTAGGAAAATACGGGAGTTTGTTTCTTAATTCCTTTTCAAAATTTTTCATAAAAAGTTCGGCTATGAAAGGTGATAAACTATTCCCCATAGCTGTACCATCTTTTTGTTGGTAAAACACATTGTTAAATGAAAAATAATTCTTAGTCATACAACATTTAGTTAATTTTACATATTCGTTAACTTCATTAATCTCTATGTTATTTTCAATTAAAAATTCTTTTAACAAAATTAATGTTTCAGCAACTGGTATGCTTGGGAATAGTGAACAAACGTCAAACGATACAAATATTTCGTCTTCTGTCAGTTCAATATGTTTTCAATTTATTTATAAACTCTCCTGTTTTTTTTATTGAGCTGGATTCTATATTAAATTAAAATTTCCAAAAACTTTATTTAACCATTTTGACAAAAGATACGTTGGTGAGTCAATCCCCGAAACTATCGGCCTCATCAAATTACCTTCTTTGTGTATCTTTGGGAGGCAATATAACCTAGGTATAACTGCATTTGAAACATTAAATTTATAAATTTCATTTTTTAGAATAACTAAATTACAACTTCTAATAATATTTACCGTTTCTTTTACAAATTTGTTTATTGGATTCTTTTTTAATTTCATGAACATTTCTTCTTTTAACAAATTATTAACTCGATTAACATAATCTTCTTCATTTAAAATTACAATAGTATTTCCCTTATCCGCTTTTAAAAAATAACAATTACGATTTCTTAAACTTTTGATCACTTCTAATTCTTGACTATTTCTGGTTCCATTCTTCTTCAATTTTATATTTTCAGCAATCTTCGTCTTGCAAACTTTCCTGACGTAGTTTGCAATACTGCAATATATTTATAGTTTGCAATAGTTTGCAATACTGAGACGTATATTTACAAGTTAAATTTATATTAGCGGATATAAAATTTCTTAAAACATGTAAAAAGAAGAACTTAACTCCTAAATTTATTGAAGGAATTAATATAAAAGTTAAAAATTACAGAACAAAAAAAGTTTTACAATTTGCTAAGGAGAAATGGCTGAGTTTAGAAATAATATACCTTTAAGATAAAATTAAGATGATAGATAAATCTGGGATTTATAAAATAAATTGTAATTCATGTAGTAAAATTTATATTGGCCAAACGAAAAGGAAAATATTAACCAGATTTAATGAGCATATTAGCCATATAAAATTTCAAAGACCTGAAAAATCTAGTGTTGCAGAACATATTCTAAACACTAAACACACTTTAGAAATAAATGATCTAAAATTGTGGAAAAATGTTAATTCAAAAGGTCTTTTGAATAGTTTTGAAAGTTTGTACATTCACAAATATGACGAAAATAATTTATTAAATTGTGATAAAGGGCCTATCCCTAAATCTCAGTTATATTCATTAATTAGGAGATAGTTATAACTTTGTTAATAAGGAATGTTATTGTTGTTTAGTAAAATTGAAATAGTTGTAACGGTAACTCTTCACCACGAGAGGGGGAAGACCGGACCAAGTAGTAGAGGGGGAATTTACTGCAACGTGATTGGTCGTACTAGTTTTTTAAATAAGGGGCGTGGCGAAGTAGTTGCCGGTTTAAGCCTATATATTTGTTGTATTATGTTTTTTAAAGTTAGTTGTATTTTTTAAATACCTCTGATGATGATTGCTGGGCAATCGAAATGTACAAAAGGTTTAAATAAAATGTTATTTGTGGTTTAGAGGTTTTATTTATTTAAAAATAAACATTACGCCACAGTTGCTTCATATAGTTATAAATATGACTTCTCGGTCAAGTGAGCATAACACATTCCAAAAATTAAATTTACAAGTTAAATTTATATTAGCGGATATAAAATTTCTTAAAACATGCAAAAAGAAGAACTTAACTCTTAAATTTATTGAAGGAATTAATATAAAAGTTAAAAATTTCAGAACAAAGAAAGTTTTACAATTTGCTAAGGAGAAATGGCTGAGTTTAGAAATAAAATACCTTTATGGTAAATTAAATACAGTGGAATTGGAGTTATATAATTTACATTTAAAGTTAGCAAAAGAATATAAAGAAGATTGGGACACATTTTGTAAACAAGTTTATGCAGTTAATGAACATAAATATTTGAAAAGAGTTGAAAAATTAGAAAAGAAATTAAGCATGTTGATGAGAACTACATCAGATAAACCTAATAACCAAAATAATAATAATATTTTGGTCAAAAATGAAACAAATATAGTATTCACCAAATCGGAAATGGAAATATTAAATAAAGGATTGAAATTTTCATTCCGTAATAATAATGGGAAAGGTATTGAGGAGCTAATAGGTAATATTGAGAATGGTATTAGGTTTTTAAACGAAACAGATAAAAACTACGTCAGAAAGGTTTGCAAGACGAAGATTGCTGAAAATATAAAATTGAAGAAGAATGGAACCAGAAATAGTCAAGATTTAGAAGTGATCAAAAGTTTAAGAAATCGTAATTGTTATTTTTTAAAAGCGGATAAGGGAAATACTATTGTAATTTTAAATAAAGAAGAATATGTTAATCGAGTTAATAATTTGTTAAAAGAAGAAATGTTCATGAAATTAAAAAAGAATCCAATAAACAAATTTGTAAAAGAAACGGTAAATATTATTAGAAGTTGTAATTTAGTTATTCCAAAAAATGAAATTTATAAATTTAATGTTTCAAATGCAGTTATACCTAGGTTATATTGCCTCCCAAAGATACACAAAGAAGGTAATTTGATGAGGCCGATAGTTTCGGGGATTGACTCACCAACTTATCTTTTGTCAAAATGGTTAAATAAAGTTTTTGGAAATTTTAATTTAATATAGAATCCAGCTCAATAAAAAATACAGGAGAGTTTATAAATAAATTGAAAAAATATTGAACTGACAGAAGACGAAATATTTGTATCGTTTGACGTTTGTTCACTATTCCCAAGCATACCAGTTGCTGAAACATTAATTTTGTTAAAAGAATTTTTAATTGAAAATAACATAGAGATTAATGAAGTTAACGAATATGTAAAATTAACTAAATGTTGTATGACTCAGAATTATTTTTCATTTAACAATGTGTTTTACCAACAAAAAGATGGTACAGCTATGGGGAATAGTTTATCACCTTTCATAGCCGAACTTTTTATGAAAAATTTTGAAAAGGAATTAAGAAACAAACTCCCGTATTTTCCTAGAGTATGGATTAGACATGTAGATGATGTTTTCGCAATTTTTAATACCAAAGAGTTTAACGTAGAAGATTTTTTTATCATTAATTAACAATGAACATAAAAACATTAAATTTACTTTTGAAATAGAGCATAATAAATGTTTACCGTTTCTTGATGTATTATGTTTTAGAAATCATAATAAAATTTAATTTGATATATATAGGAAACATACTAATAATGATAGATATATCCCGGTAGATTCTAACCATTGCAAATCCCATAAATTAGCAGCTTTTAACACTATGGTTAATAGATTAATTATTATTCCATTGTATAAAAATAGATTTAAATGTGAGTTGGCCAGAATTAAAGAGATCGCTAAATTCAATGGATATGATCCTAAAATAATAGATAATATATTGATTAAACAAAAATTAAAAAAGTTTAGAAACGATTCTACTACCTTAATAACAGAAAAAGAAAATGTTAAAAATAAATTCATAAGCCTACCATTTAATATGGATTTAACAAAAGGTCTAGATAAAGTTTTTAAACAGGTAAATTTAAAAGTAGCTTACAAAAGCTTAAATAGCTTAAAAAATGTATTAGGTAACCCTAAAGATAAAATTAAGATGATAGATAAATTTAGGATTTATAAAATAAATTGTAATTCATATAGTAAAATTTATATTGGCCAAACGAAAAGGAAAATATTAACCAGATTTAATGAACATATTAGCCATATAAAATTTCAAAGACCTGAAAAATCTAGTGTATCAGAACATATTCTAAACACTTAACACACTTTAGAATTAAATGATCTAAAATTATTGAAAAATGTTAATTCAAAAGGTCTTTTGAATAGTTTTGAAAGTTTGTACATTCACAAATATGACGAAAATAATTTATTAAATTGTGATAAAGGGCCTATCCCTAAATCTCAGTTATATTCATTAATTAGGAGATAGTTATAACTTTGTTAATAAGGAATGTTATTGTTTTTTAGTAAAATTGAAATAATTTTAACAGTAACTCTTCACCACGAGAGGGGGAAGACCGGACCAAGTAGTAGAGGGGGAATTTACTGCAACGTGATTGGTCGTACTAGTTTTTTAAATAAGGGGCGTGGCGAAGTAGTTGCCGGTTTAAGCTTATATATTTGTTGTATTATGTTATTTAAAGTTAGTTGTATTTTTTAAATACCTCTGAAGATGATTGCTGGGCAATCGAAATGTACATAAGGTTTAAATAAAATGTTATTTGTGGTTTAGAGGTTTTATTTATTTAAAAATAAACATTACGCCACAGTTGCGTCATATAGTTATATAATTTCGGGTCAATATAATTTTTGTCAGGTTACGCTTTCAGTCATCTTAATGTGAATCAAATGATAACATATGATTTCATATATCAGCTGATTTTACGTCATACGTCATGTTGTAAAACATCTGTTTCAACAAGTAGGTTATGTTACATTATTTAATTAACATGTAGAAGAAAATGATTTGTTTTTAATAGTTTGCGTCAGTTAAGAAATATGTTTATTTAAGATTTGATTTTGCAGAACCGTAAGTTAGTTTGTTATTATGAGTTCAAAGTTTGGTGATAAACATATAAACTCTCTATTAATATTTATTAGAAAAATATTTAGGGGATTTCTCATTACGCTAAATAAATGCTTTTCTCAAATAAAAATATCTTTAGATGTTGCTATAGAAGTTTTCACTTCTGTCGGCGCTCCCCCGATTTGGACAACCTATTTTGTTTTCGAATAGGTTTAAGGAAATAAATCATGCATTATGATTAAAAGTCTTTTTTATTTCTTATAGGGGGATTGGACAATTCTAGTAGGAATTTAATGGATAAATAAAGAACTTAAATGTCAAATTTTGAAATGCATATTAGATACAAAAGTATGTATGTACGAAAGAGAGAGAGGGGGGAGAAAGAGAGAGATACACAGACAAATGAAATATTTACAAATTTGCATTACAGTTTTCTTTGTGATAAAAGTACACATGCTTCAAGGGAAATAAATTTTAACTTACTTTTCACAGGACACATGTAAAAAGATACACTCGCCAAAATTAAGAATTGTAAAAAATATACTTATTTCATTACGAAACCATATCTCTTTATATATTTGAAACCAGCGAGAAAAAAAATAATTTCTTATTAATTAGTGTTAGAACTTTTTCAAATATGTATCTACAAAGCTCAAAACAATTATGGTTTAATACAGTTAATGAATTTTACATGTATTTCAATAATACCAAACGTTTTTCTCTTTGAGAAAAAATCAGCAATAAAGATTTTGAAACTAAATAAGGTAATAGTGTTTCAGTTTGAAATAAAATAATTGCTAAAAATAAACCATTCATCATTTATATAACTAATACAGGAATTTAACTAGAAACATAATAAATTAGAGACAAATAAATTGCTCGTAATAGATAGAAAGTGCAATGAAGAGAAAAGAGGACAAATTGGCAACGTCGCAGAGAAAGAATTAAATTGAGTGTGAGATCACCAACTGACGCGTCCAGTAAAACATATTGTGTCGTTTATTTACCTCTGTTTCAGAAGTTACCTTCCTTATTTTGTCTTCTGTCCAATCAGGATCTTATCGCTTGGGATTTGTACCTTGTGTGACACTGGAGGTTAATTAAATATCAAATATAACCTTTTAGGTTTGAGTAAATATTAAGGGTAAATGTAAAATAGAACTTTTACCCAAACCATAACTAACATTCACTTATATACACCTGCGCATAGACGCTGCTAACAATAATTGCATATTTTTAAATACAAGGACAAAACGTGAGCTACATAGGTAAAGGTTGTATCCGAAGAGACATTGGGACAAATATATTAGTAATAGGTCAGCCTGTTTCAGGTTTTTACTAAAGTAACATCTTTAGCTTTTGTAAGACATAGTTTCTGGAAAAATCCTGAAAATAATTATGTTAATTTGTTAGGAATATTTCTATATATTCCAGTTGATATTTCTGGCTTTCCTCACGCTAAAATATTTTCTTTCGTTGACGCGTTTCTAAATGATACCATTTTCAAAACTTAAAAAGTACTTTTCGCCAAGATCTTGCACCACAACACTTGCAGACCTCGTAACGACTCAATAGAGGGCGTGTACCAATGGACAGAGAGATCTGCAAATGGCGGGGGCGAGGCTAGCAGTATACAAAGTAGAACTCAATATTTGGGCGAACATTTTTAGGTTTAGAAAATGGAGTGATTCCGAAAAGTGTCAACAGAGGAAAGTGTTCTAATGTGAGGAAAGGGAGAATAATGTACTCAGATGTATGTCGTTATCAATTAAATAGTTAAACAACCATATTGGATGGAGTCTATTAATATTGATTGTTTAAATCTGTAAATCTGCTTCAACCCAATTAAATTAAAAGAATCTCATATACTCTATGTAATATATTGTATAGGTTTTACTTGTCGATTCATAATGAACGGAACAGAAGGACACTTGGAGATGAAACAATTAGAATTTCCCAACCCAGAAATAGACTATAAAAGACACAAAACACCAAATAAAGCTTAAAGTTTAACATTGAAGTTAAATAAGTTAAATAAGACATCATAAAGTGTCTTGTAGATCGGTGTAGAACATAACCTAAGAAAACTAGAAAATTGTAACCGGACTGTACTGTGTTCACCGCCTGTGTAATTTATTTCCTTGGCCGGAATAAAGTTGGTTCGTTTATTTATTGAACACTCGAGATATTAACGAATCGTAAAGAGGTTGAATATTTTAGGTCATTCAAGTTTCTATTATATTTATTAAGTTTGCAGAATATTTCCCTTTGCAGGTTGTTCGAGCATTCAAATAAATGAATGTCTGTGAACATTTCAAGGGCCAATTACGGTAAGTAGAAACTTGTTTTGTATTGAAAAAATAGTCTGATAGAGAAAATAAATCTTAACATTGGAACTTGAGAAAAACCTAAACTTTAGAAACCATCTTCACAATCGCGACTGTCTTGTTATTTATGATAACATAACGCACTTGTTTCTACACCCACGCTGTAGTTTATATAACTTTGGTATCACCTTTTGAATGTAATGGTATAAACATCTCGGATACCTTGTCTCGTCAGTGAAAATTTGTATTTACTAATAACTTAATAAAGTTCTTAGTAGGCCCATGTTCACTTTAGTTATTAAATATTTCTACATATTCGGGTAAATTTTCCTGCCTTTTCTATAATTACAATATTTTCCTTTGTTGAATAGCTTCGGAATAACTCCATTTTCAAAACTTGAATTGTACTGGGCAATTGTAATGTCTCGAATGCTATACGAGCTTGTTCTGTTGCTGCAAGGAATCCCTGCTTATTATACTTTGCTGTTTTCCTCAGATACTCAAACACGACGTACGATTTTATTATGTATAAGCAAGTTTGCAGAAGGTAGCTTCCCATATTATGAATCACTTTCTTTAACGATGCTGCCGTTAACTGTCATTCAATCTTTATCATCTCACTTCCTTTTGTCTCCGGATTCCAAAACTGTTCTTCAGGATGTTCTTCTTCTCTGTGAACCCCTTAATTAGGGATATTTATTGTGCAATACACAAATATTAATTACGGGTGTCGGAGCAACGTTTTTCTGTATGCCTGGTCACTGGGAAGCTCAATGGGTGAAGCAGCGAAGGTTGCCATAAGCATGGTGCCAGCTATACACGTTATGCCATAATGTTATGTGTGTTTTACGTAACATGCATTGTTCGCCGCTTCGAATGACGGTTGGAAATTGTGAGTCTAAATAGGCTGAGGGATGTTAAGTACCGTCCGTTCATGGGATCTACTATTCGCTCAAAACGTGGGGTAAGGTGGTGGTTATATCCCTTCGCGTTGGTACAACTTGCGTTTTCAACTTATGTATTTTCATGAAGATCCGCCATTGCGTCAGTTCTGTAAACATTTCTTCACAATGTGGCATACACTGGTGGATTGTATTGTATTGACCGATAATCTTTCTGTTTTTAATACTTAAGGAAGCTTAAAGGTGGTGTTAATGAACGATTCCTTGGCGATTGACCGTGGGCATTCTTGCACCACCTAACCAAATTATTTAAATTTTATATTTCAAGTTATTACACTTCATTATTTGCACAGTCTTCAAGTCTTTCCAGTAACTGTAGTCGAAAACATATTGTAGTCCTTCAGCAATTCACAAAAACCCAACTTAGTTTTAATCACCTTTGTTTTCAGTTATCAGAATCACAATATGCTACTCATCCCCACTGTTTGAACAAATAGCAGAGTTTCGTACTTGCCTTTGCTTTTTTCGGACGTTTGTTGCTAGTTCCTATCCATCCAGGATATTCAACTTTCTCAGTTGCTACAATTTTAACACAACTATAGATAAAAGCTCTATCCTTGAGGCGATGTTCTGAAAATAAACATTTTATATACAATAAAATAAAAGTTTTAAAAATACAATTTTACAACTTTTTTTAACGATGACTGATGCTCGCATTAGTCATTTTTAAAAAAATAAAATAAAATATTTGCATTTTATCTTTCAACAAATTTAAATAAAATTATCGTTTGGCTCGAAATTAATTATGATGCCAAGTGTAGACCTAAAGATGACAGAAAAAAATATAATTTAATTCAATTTATTAGTGCTCACCCAGCTCCACAAAAAACACATTTTTAAAATTCGTACAATTTTTTACATTTCTTCATTATTCTTGAAAATAGAGTTCTCAGTAGGGTGACTCGTAGCAAAAGATTTAGCCAATCAGAGATATTATGCACTTATCACTTTAAATAGATATATCCTCTCCAAATTGTTTCCAAATATGCACTTTAAAACAATAATTAAACCATATTGTATCTCAGTAAATGTATTAAATTAATAGTTATGTCCAAGTTTGAAGCTCTAGACAAGAAACTTGTGAAGGCAGGACTGCCAAACTTTAAAGCTTCAAAAAAATTTTAAAAAAAACTTGATGGTCACTTTTGTGTTTTAACTCCACCTAAACCTTCAAGAAAAATGTTTTAAAGGTCCCTGCCACGGGGTAACTCCCTGTAAACCTTTAAAGCTTCAAAAAAATATAAAAACTAATGGTCACTGGCGTGGGTTAACTCCCTTTAAACCAAAAGAAAAATGCTTTAAAAGTCTCTGCCACGGGGTAATTCCCTTTAAACTTTTAAAGCAAAAAAAAAAAAACGCTTTGCCTTTGAAGTTCCCTGGCGTAGGACAAGTCCTCCTAAACCTTCTTGGCTGTTTGCATTGGGAACTGCATTTTGTCATGGAGTGGCAGTTACAGGAAATGGCGGTGGTTGGAGCCATTTTCATTCGGGTATTCGACCTTGAATTCGGAGTAAACACCCTACTTGAAAGTCGATTACCAGTGGGGACTGCATTTTATGGCAGTCACTGGTAAATAGCGTCGGCTATTTCCAAACACTAATGTGGGCATAATAGTGACGGTTTCAACCCCGTATGAGACACAGAGAACAAGTGTATAAGAATACAAGACATTTAAGATTTTCAGCCATTCCACATACAGACATGGTTTGGACCGATTCTCTTACAATTGAGAACCCAGTTTATCGACGTTATTCACTTTCAAACACCAGATTATGCTCTTTTCGTAATTGGAAGGGTGTGGAAAGCGAAACAGTGAATCCATATACTTTAAGCTTGGCCGGTTTTCTCTACACCGGAAAAGATGACCTTACTATATGTTTTAGTTGTGGCGGAGGTCTAAGAGATTGGGAACCTACACATGATACGTTTACTGAACACGTTTTATGGTTTCATAAATGTAAATTTGCATCGGTTGTACAACCTAAAAGAGAAGAAGAAATGGAAATCGATATGGCAACTGATGTTGATGATGATGATGATGATGACGATGACGATGATGATGATGACGATGACGACGATGACGATGACGACGGTGATCTAGTACAACGTAATGAGGACGATCGTTCGATATGTAAGATTTGTTGTGCAGAAGAAGTACAAGTTGTATGTGTACCATGCAGACATGTGTTTGCCTGTCAATTGTGCTCGCTTAGCCTTGAAGTATGTAGCGTGAGCAGAACGCCCACATCCGCCACGATACGTATTTATCTTTCATAGGCTTGGGAACTGGTAAACCTTGAGAACCGGACGTTGCGGGGTCGTGAGTGTTTAGTGAACTCGGCGTGAGAACGTAAACCAGCAGACCTTGACAACCGGATACCAACTGTGAGACTTTGATACTCCACCAAACGTTGAAGAGAAGAGTATATATATGAACAACACACTTGTAGATCTCTCAGAGTAGCTTGAGAGGGTGCCTGGCTTAAATACCGACGAGGAGGAAGCTGGTCTATCTTGCAGGAATTGGCTGAAAATTCGTTTAGGTAATTGACTACGAATATTTATATTTATCATCTTTCTATTTGAAAATACGTTACTGTTGTTAATTTTTCATTTCAATCACATTGATTTTTTAAATTTTATTTGTCATCTTTTATTTGAAAATAATTTATATGTTTACATTTGTTTTCATTTCAATCACATTGCTTTTTTTAAATTTTATTTGTCAAACTTTATTTGAAAATTCTTTTAATGTCTACTTTTTTTTAATATTTATCATTTCAAACGCATTGCTTTTTAAATTTTACCAATTAATATTTTATATTAATTATATTTTCGTATTTTGTTAATATCTCACAGTTGCTTGAAAAATGGTGCCAGGATTCAATATAACCCGATATACTGACGGCATGCTGCGGGAGCTGGTCAAATCTATTTTACCGGGCTTGGCTGAAGATCTATTTAGGTAAGTAACAACGAATATTTATATTTGTCATCTTTGAAAATACTTCATATGTTTACTTTTGTTATATTTTCATTTCAATCACATCACTTTGTCATCTTTTATTTGAAAATACTTTATATATTTACTTTTGAATTTTTCTTTAATCACATTGCTTTTTAAAGTTTTACCAATAATTATATTTTATTAACTTTAAGAAAGCTCAATTTGCTGGATATTTTATATTTTAGACTTATATCAAACCATTCAATTTTTGATAAAATAGTATAAGGCAGTAGTACTGTATTTTCATAAACGTTGTATTTATTTATTAAATTGACTTAATTTTAAAACTTTTACTGTGAATTAGTCTTTCAGAGCAATTTTATAGTATTTCGTGTATTCATATTACTAAATTGTGTTGTCGGTATTTCAGCCAGATGCTGAGAATCATAACGGAGGCTACATCATCGGGATACCCGTTGGTGACGTTGAATATTTCGTCGGGGGTTTCCTATCTCCCATGTACAAACGATGGTCGAATCATCATCAGCCAGTCATGGGATAGGCATCTAACCACCACCAGCGCATGCCTGGAAATCATCGTCCCTGCCTCCAGCATCCCAGCAACCTCAACCGTCCACCTCGAGGGCAGCGCTAGAAGAGGTGGTTCCTCAGAGCCTGGATTTTATAGACGCTATCTTAGCCGAATTACGGAGTCAAATGACATCTGAGAGATCACCTTCTCCTGAACAGCCGCCAGTCATGCTCGGGGACCTGGACGGGATAGAGGTCATAGACTTATTGACGATTACGGACGAAGAAATGAAGAGTCTAGAGGAATAACACTTCTCGCAAAGCGGTAGGATTGATTATTGTTTTTATGTGAATATGATATTAGTGAGCAGTATTTTAAGCCTTGCAGTGACACTTGTTTTAAAATATTACATCCTACATTCATTTTCACGTAAAACCAAAGTTTACTTTCACGTAAACATATGAAGTATTTTCAAAGATGACAAATATAAATATTCGTTGTCACTTACCTAAATAGATCTTCAGCCAAGCCCGGTAAAATAGATTTGACCAGCTCACGCAGCATGCCGTCAGTATATCGGGTTATATTGAAGCCTGGCACCATTTTTCAAGCAACTGTGAGATATTAACAAAATACGAAAATATAATTAACATAAAATATTAATTGGTAAAATTTAAAAAGCAATGCTTTTGAAATGAAAAATATTAAAAAAAGTAGACATTAAAAGAATTTTCAAATAAAATTTGACAAATAAAATTTTAAAAAAGCAATGTGATTGAAATGAAAACAAATGTAAACATATAAAGTATTTTCAAATGAAAGATGACAAATAAAATTTAAAAAATCAATGTGATTGAAATGAAAAATTAACAACAGCAACGTATTTTCAAATAGAAAGATGATAAATATAAATATTCGTTGTCAATTACCTAAAGAAATTTTCAGCCAATCTCTGCAAGATAGACCAGCTTCCTCCTCGTCGGTATTTAAGCTAGGCACCGTCTCAAGCTACTCTGAGAGATCTACAAGTGTGTTGTTCATATATATACTCTTCTCTTCAACGTTTGGTGGAGTATCAAAGTCTCACAGTTGGTATCCGGTTGTCAAGGTCTGCTGGTTTACGTTCTCACGCCGAGTTCACTAAACACTCACGACCCCGCAACGTCCGGTTCTCAAGGTTTACCAGTTCCCAAGCCTATGAAAGATAAATACGTATCTTGGCGGATGTGGGCGTTCTGCACACGCTACATACTTTAAGGCTAAGCGAGCACAATTGACAGGCAAACACATGTCTGCATGGTAGACATACAACTTGTACTTCTTCTGCACAACAAATCTTACATATCGAACGATCGTCCTCATTACGTTGTACTAGATCACCGTCGTCATCGTCATCATCGTCATCGTCATCATCATCATCATCGTCATCGTCATCATCATCATCATCATCGCCAGTTGCAATATCGATTTCAATTTCTTCTTCTCTTTTAGATTGTACAATCGATGCAAATTTACATTTATGAAACCATAAAACGTGTTCACCAAACGGGTCATGTGTAGGTCCCCAATCTCTTAGACCTCCCCCACAACTAAAACATATAGTAAGGTCATCTTTTCCAGTGTAGAGAAAACCGGCCAAGCTTAAAGTATATGGATTCACTGTTTCGCTTTCCACACCCTTTCAATTACGAAAAGAGCATAATCTGGTGTTCGAAAGTGAATAACGTCGATAACCTGGGTTCTCAATTGTGAAAGAATCGGTCCAAACCATGTCTGTCTGTGGAATGCTGAAAATCTTAAATGTCTTGTATTCTTATACACTTGTTCTCTGTGTCTCATACGGGGTTGAAACCGTCATTATTATGCCCACATTACAAGTTTGGAAATAGCCGACGCTATTTATCTTTGACTGCCACAAAATGCAGTCCCCACGGGTAATCGACTTTCAAGTAGGGTGTTTACTCCGACCTTCAAGGCCGAATACCCGAATGAAAATGGCTCCAACCACCGCCACTGGTTCCTGTAACTGCCACTCCATGACAAAATGCAGTTCCCAATGCAAACAGCCAAGAAGGTTTAGGAGGACTTGTCCTACGCCAGGGACCTTCAAAGGCAAAGCGTTTTTTTTTTGTTTTAAAAGTTTACAGGGAATTACCCCGTGGCAGAGACTTTTAAAGCATTTGTCTTTTGATTTAGGGGGAGTTAACCCACGCCAGTGACCATCAAGTTTTTTTTTAATTTTTTTGAAGCTTTAAAGGTTTACAGGGAGTTACCCCGTGGCAGGGACCTTTAAAACATTTTTCTTGAAGGTTTAGGGGGAGTTAACCCACACAAGTGACCATCAAGTATTTTTAAAATTTTTTTGAAGCTTTAAAGGTTTACAGGGAGTTACCCCGTGGCAGGGACCTTTAAAACATTTTTCTTGAAGGTTTAGGGGGAGTTAACCCTCACAAGTGACCATCAATTTTTTTATAAATATTTTTTGAAGCTTTAAAGGTTTACAGGGAATTACCCCATGGCAGGGACCTTTAAAACATTTTTCTTGAAGGTTTAAGGGGGGGGGTTAACCCACACCAGTGACCATCAAGTTTTTTTAAACTTTTTTTGAAGTTTTAAAGGTTTACAGGGAGTTACCCCGTGGCAGGGACCTTTAAAACATTTTTCATGAAGGTTTAGGTGGAGTTAACCTGCGCCAGTGACCTTCAAGTTGTTTTACACTCTAAGACTAAGCAATAAGCAAATCGTAATAATATCTTGCACTGCGCACATTTACAATCTACATAACTAGTGTGTTGCGGTAGTATACACTTGAAGTAAATACGGTTGTTGTTGGTGTTGTTAGACGAGTTTTTCTCAGGCAATTCCATGACATGTGGATGGAACTGTCGCAAATAATGAGCCTTTTCCAAACCTTTTGTGAATATGGTGGAAAACGGTGTTAACCGACTTAACAGACTTTTGCGATGACTCATTTAAATTGTGAAATTTGTAAGGCGGTTTAAAAATGGTAACGCTTTGATAATGTTCGGCAACTACAGCCAGTTCCTTGACAACTTATTTACCTTCGTTGTCGACGAAGGCATGAAATTCAACCACTGCTTGCATGCTTCTTGTACAAAACAACTTCCTCGTACAACTTGTCTGCCTCGGGGAGAGTACTGGAAACGATCTCGTCCGTGGCTAGACACTCAATGATGTAAGACCCTAGTTGTGGTTCATTATAAAACAGTTCGCTGATGCGCCGGTTTACGAGCGGTATGGTATCCATTAATAAATTCCATTCTGGTAGGCCCAAGGTGACCCTGTGTTTTCCGTCAAATGCGATATAACGTTTACCGAAGATAGTCTTTATTGTGATATCGCCGTTAGTTATAGTAAACTTACTGTAGTCGTCTCTTGAAATCATTAAAGTCGTTGTATGTGAAAAAAACAAATTTTCTACCAGCCTGTATAAGGACGCCTAGTTCGTAGACGGTGTGCTGAAAAAACCCGGTCGCGACAAACTTCGTAAACTGGTCATTCAGAAAATACACAGACTTTAGAAATATGCCCAACGGACGAGCGGTACGGTCTACATCCATCACGTCCATGGCGACAACTGAGACTAAATGCGCACAGGTAATATATCACAGGGTGTGGTCACAAATTACGTAATCCTTTTAACAACATCTGTTAGCAGGTTATAGACAATATGCGAATCGTGAATAATCAAGCAGTAACCGGAAGTATTAGGCGGAATGTTGGCAGACGCCTCGATTTCAAGTCTCACATCTACAGGTCCTGATTTTATCGTATCGTTTTCTTTCGAACAATCAATTACAAAAATCGGTGCTATCTCTTTAGATGTAGACAAGTCTAGACATGGTGATTGTTTGCGTGAATAATAGGACTGCTGAAATTTAACGTACATATTACACAAAATGGCGGTGTCGCCGAGAATATTATCGTAGGGAAAGTACTGAGAGTTGAGATACAATTTTACATCTGTTACCTTGCAGCTATCAAACTCTGAAGCATTTGCTTTAATCTTGTTTTTGCGATCGGTTTGCAACGCGAAAATTACGTAACGAGGTTTTTCCAGTTGGGAAGATGTCTTTACAGTCCAAGAGAGTTGTTTCGTAGCCGGTAAACCGGGATATTCTATTAGTTCTCATTTCCGGTGTGGTACGCGAACGGTGACATCGCGTTCAATCATTTTCAAAAGTTTCAATTTTATCGGATCGGCTACGGAGACGTGCGGAACTCGCCAATAGATAGTATTTATTTTCAGATCAATATTTGTCGCATCCGTGCTAAATATTGCGTTAAAATGTGAAGATGAACGCAAAAGGACAAGTTCCTGTTTCACGTTGACTACAATTCTGTTGTAATCCTCAAAAAATCAAATCAACATACGCAACGGTATAACTATGTTGAACTCTTTACAATCGTTATTTATTTTACCCACTCCTTTTAACCGCAATTTCCGAGTTTATTTTTTTTGAGTTCGCGCAAAGAAAGCAAGTTCTTAATGGTGGTCGTGCAAAGCTTGATAAAATCTTAATAAAATTCGTGCAAAGTATGGCATTCTATGCCGTTTTGAAACGATCCTGCGACTATATTGCAATTCACGCGAATCACGTTAACCCTGATGATATCTACAGGCCGGTCAGAAGATTATTTATGATTTGCCTCTAATTTCTTCTTACTGAACCCCATCAGCTGGCCTATAGACATGGCCTTGTCGAAAAAGATTGCGTGCGAACATTTTATTTCCACTTTGAGTGTGTTATACTTCGGTGTCAATACTAAAACAGTATCGGGAACTAGTTTCGTTTTAATATACCTCTCAATATCGGATATTTCGTACGATCCGGTCGGTAACGAAATCGTGTGAATGTTTTTATCATCGCCGTAATGAAAAAGATTGTTTACATCCTCAACGATGTTTGGTATCGAGTTGTATGTTGCCCGATCGATAAAAGCTATTTCCCACTCGCCTTTTGATACATCAATTGGTGGGAAAAAGTCACAAGACAAAACAGCAGTGTGATCTGTTAGAAATATGCTCATGACGTTAGAAACATTAGACACAAATGACCGCAAACGACTGAGTTGTCTTTTTGATGTCTCTTGTAGTTATAGTGTACGTTAGCATTTTCGCCAAAATACCTATTTAGCTCAATTGGCGGTCGCAGATTCCCGAAACTATCATAGTACTCTATAGAGTTTCCTAAAGGTCGTGTAGGTAATGTATCTCTCATGTATACACCTCTGAACCACGGTACTCCCAATGCTAAGGCGTATCTCTCCAGTTCTATATTAGTCAACGGTCTAATAGGTATACAATCTATCGACTTTTTTTTCGTACATCTTTTCTTCTTTTTCCCGCTACCTTGTTTCTTGTACGGTTTCAAGTAAAGCCCTTTGCCTTGCAGACGTTTCAACAGGTGTTGAACGATAGGGTGACGACGACGACGACGTCTTTTACCACCGCCAAATGCGGTCTTAGCTTTTATCGCTGCCGTTACGGCCAAAGCCGCAGCGCGTTCACCGAGCGATGCGTCACCCGATTTGACTCTGCTCCAAGCTTTTCCTGCTAAGATTTCGTCGGCTACGCGTCTTCTATCTGAATCACTGTAGTTGCTGTAGGAGATATCGTGTTGTTTAAAGGCTTCATCCAACGGATTTATACCTTTATCACCGCGTGCCACCGTGTCTTCAATTTTGTTCCCGGTCCACAATAATTGTACGAAGGTAAGTGTAACTCGACTGGAAGTAAATCGATGGCCTTATTCAAAACACCAGACACTAGTCCACGTCCTGTCTTTACGGCACCGCGTTTGCGACTAACAGCTGTTTTCCGTTTGACACCCATTTTATTAATCATTCATAACAGTCACTGCTCCTACTTATAAAATATGTCTTTCAAAATTGCATATAACTCTCGGAGTCTAGTCGTCTTCATGCATCGTATTTTCAAAACATCGAAAATATCCTTTTCAACTGCCGTCACAGCTTCCAGGAATTCATTGTACACAAAAACCTGATTGTAGGCAGTGAAAAAATTAAAATTTCCGTCCATATATCTGAAACCGCCACGCAAATCGTTTGGTAAACCGTGGTAGATTTCGGTCATAGGTCCTTGATATAAACCGGTGTACCTACATTCATCATATCTCATCACATAAGCGTTGTCGTAGAGGACAATTGTTTTACCCAGATGACTGTTGAAAATAGCGTTAACCGTCTTCATCGGTCGTCCTATCAAATCTTTCACCGTGTACATATATCTTTTCAAAAGACTAGGATATTCTTTAGCGTAAACCCATCCGTGAGCAATCGGAGATCACCCACATCTCCGCTGGGTGATCGATAAACGGCGGTAACGTTTGTAAAACCAGGTCGCCAATAGTTTAAACATTCCGAAATGATTTCGGGTTTCGGAACAACTTCTCTCTTATTCGGATCCATACATACTGTCCGTGAAACAAGTACATATGCTTCATCGCTATTAAAACGGCGTCAAAGCCGCGGACATAACATATATCGATAGTGTTTATTTCTGTTTCAATCGTCGTAGGGCTAGAACGAGCGGTGGAGCTGATGGTAATAGGAGTAATAGTGCTTGTGGTGGTAGTGCTTGGGGTGGTAGTGGTGGAGGGGGTAGTGGTGGTTTGTTTTGCACCATATAGATACTGAAAATTATTAATATCATCTGAAGAAAGGTCTAAATAATACATACTGGATATATTTCGGTTGGTCGTATAGGCATACATTATCGAATCTCGTTTCTTATTATGAGACAGTCGTAGAGCGTGCCCTATTTCGTGGACCAGAACAGCGTAAAACGAGTTATGGCCATTATCAGATGTAGACATTGTAAAATCCCACTCTTCTTCGTTATCGAAGTGTATCTCTACTTGCGATTGAAGCACATGAGGCGCAAAAGCGTGGGCAACTACTCTTCCTCTACCGTCAAACCCAGTACCGCACATTGTTCTTTCCGACAGTTTTATATGTTCATTGTCCCCAAATAGTATAGCGATATTCGGTCTTGTCGAGTCGAGAGTAAAAGTCAAAGAGATATATCTACTTCAAAGATTGAAAGCGTGCGAAGCGATATTGAGATATTTTCTATTACCATACATATACCAAGTTAGTCCGTTGATACCCCATTTACGGTTGGTCTTAGCCTGAACAATACTACTACTACTACTGCCGCTAGTTTCAGTATATCCACAAAATACTGTCGGCGTCGTAATAGGGGTAGGCGAAGACGTTGCGAGCGATGAGCTAAACAAGGCGAACAGTAACGTCAGCTTGTAGAACATTTCAACGACTGATATTATTTTTAAAGTGGTCCCGTATTTATTATCGCCTATTGATATGACCTTGTCGATCTATTTTTCATTAGGCTTCGACGTCTCTCGCATTAGCGTGTCTCGTAGGCTTTGAATAGCCGTATTCAATTGTCTTTGCGAAACAGCATCGTTATCAGCTATACCATCGGCTATCCCCGATAAGCGCATAGAGTTTAACCAGTAGTAGTCGCCCGACTCCTCGGAATGCAGAGTGTATTTCTTTATCCAAGATTTAATTTCATGAAGCTAACGAACGTTAACAGCATCGACATCAGTGAAACCGTCTCGAACATTAGTTATGCATTTTCCGTTTGCATTATACATTTCACCGATCGGCAGTAAGGTGAGAAACAGCGTATTTATTAGTAGAAAACCCAGTGTGACCGCATCTTGTTGGTACAAAGGTTCTTCGACCTGAGCGAGCCGCTTATTTTGAAAACTCCAAACATTATTGTCTTTTCGAGGTACCCTATCGTCCACGTATAATTTTGTAGCAGCGTCATTTTTATACAAAGGCGCTTTAACATTACATATGGCCACTTCGTGAGCGTCAAATTTACCCTCTGCGTTTTCGATAAGAAATTATCTCTGACGTACTTCATGTTAATAGCGTCAGAATCTTTCATAGGCGCCGATACACCGCACACCCTTTGGTCGCCGAAGGAAAAACATTCGGCTAGTTTAATTGGAACCAACGATTCCCAGTAGGCTTTCGTTACGGCATCATCTTTTTCTTCTGGCTCTCCGAGACCTCCCAAAAGTAAGCCTTTTGTATGATATCTATTCTTTATTCGAGTCAAACAGTTTTGTTCGAGATACGTTTTGGACACTGCATCACCGTCCTCAACGGGTTGGCCTAGACCGCCTACAGAATAGCCTTTAGTGTAGTATTTTTTCCTGTCCTCGTAGAAACCCAAAATTTTTTAGCTATCGTACCCGTGATTAGACCATGACAGGGGGCCCATTCATTCAGCCTAGGATCTCCACACAGCATAGGTCATACAAAAACTAAAATGGAACGACTTGATTTCACATCATAAAACCGTTCAGGATGATGGAAATCATTCTAGGCGTGGAACCTTACAGTACCCATAAGGTAGCGTATCAAAATCCCCGTTACGTTTTCTTTTCGCACCTGTGGCTTTGAACATTTTTGTTTCACACACAGTAACAACACCATGATCCTTTCTGCGACGTATACGCGATTCATCGACCATGATGCTACCCTCCTCTGTTTGTTCATTCAATACTAGTTTCTTTAAAGAATCGACATTTAAATAACCTGAGGTGCGGAGATTTAAAGTCAGTCCTTTAATTTTGCAAACTGTAACGGTTTTGTCATTTTTCGGACACATTGCCTTGTAGCCGTACGTTTTCGGAACTCCCGAAACAAATTCTGTAACGTATACAGAAGGACCATAGTCTGCCAGTTCGTCTGTCATCTGCCCCAAGTAGTCTCCTGTCGATACGTCGTCCGTCTTTGTGGAGATAAATGACACTATCTGTGTCGAAATAGAGGACCTGTGATCCCAACACGTCCAAATACTCGTAGAGCTTAAGACGAGCATGGGCTGTAGTGAATGCAGCGAGAACGACATTCTGTTGGTAGTACATCACAGGCGTTGTCAGTGTAGCACGAGTTCACTACGACAACGTCCTCGTTAACCTCTTGTATATTGATTACATCAATTGACGGCGACGTTAACAAGTTGAACAGTTCATTAGGCTCTCTTACTATTGTAGTCTTTGCCTGGTTTTCACGTTGTCAAAACTTACCCCAAAAGGAGATTAACAATAGTTTATCCAACGACCTGGCACCAGGATTTTTTCAATTTTCAACGGGTCAAGTCTAACCCCTTCGTTGTCGAAATAGCTTTGGACATAGTCTACTTTGTCTTGTTCAGAACGACTCCATTCTGGGTAACCTGAAGCCTCCTGCTTTATTTTTAAAAATGTATTAATATAGTCGGTAAACAGTCCGTTCCCTTTGTTAAATGAAGCCATTTCGTATTGCCAGAGCTCATACATTTCCAAAATCACGTACCCTTTCTGCACAACTTTGTGTATCTCATCCATAGTCCATGTTCCTGTCAACGCCCGTTCGTCAAGAGAGTGAGTACAGTCTCCAGGTATAAGGTTCTCGCCATATGTACGGCATAGGATGACCATCAATTTATCGTTCATCCTGACCGGCAGCACTGGATGATACAGATCCCGAGGAGGTAGGACTGTACATTTCGGGAGGCCGTCGGCAGACATTCCGACTGCTCTACACTCATTATTACCGACGTGTATTATCGGATGTCCTATCGGATATTCGCGGTACTTACAGACTCAGGGGTACAAGGAGCAAACATCAATGTACCGAATTTTCTCGTTCTCCTGACACATATGGTACGATTTTACATTCCCCGTACGACCGCCGAAAAACGCATCTCGAGTGTTTAGTGGTGTGAGGTGCATTAGAGGGTGGGAGTCAAGGTATGCCATAGTTTTGTTTAATTTTTTCTTCCTATAAAATTCACACTCCCACATCTCGACAACATTATAATGACGGGACAACTTAGCCATCTTAGCTTTAGTCCTTGTCAGTCGTGCACTATGAGTGTCTGACGGGTCGTCGATTAGAGGTGAATCACGCCCAAATGTGTAACAGTTTGGACATCCGTGCCAGTAACAGCCTTGAAATTCATATACGGTCTTCGTTCGGTCACATAGTCCGTCGACATTTATACCGCCTACTTTAATTTCACGACCTCTACCGGCATGCTCCAGTCGATAGTCGTTCTGGTCTTCGATCCATGCGAGCCACTGTAGAGCGATGGCGGATTGATTATCGACGCGTCTGTACCCATTCTTTGGCAGTTTGCCTATTGTCTTTGGCTTGAGAAAATTTCTTCTGAACGCTAAGCTACACGCGCGAGCAATAGTGACGGCTTCCAGAAACGGATCTACATTGCATTCCTGCAAGAACGAAACACGAAACTTTATACAGGCTTGAGCTAATATATCAACATCAGAGAGGCAATATTCGAATATTTCCGTTTGAAAATTGAACACATAACCGTTGGAGACCTGTTCATCGTACCACTGTAAGAATTTTGTATTGTTCTTTTCGAACATTGAGTCAGGACAGTAGTATTCCTTGCAGGAATAGGACCTACATAATTTTCATTGGCCACTGTGTTGAAAAGGTGAGGAATGTAACCTTTCTTTTTTTCGGGAGGTAGGTCGAACGCTTCAGGGAGTTTAGACAATGCTATTGGCATATAGTTTAGATAATCGATAAACTTTACGTTATCGATCTCCATCAAAATAATCCTAGTTCCACGCATTATCAATTCAGGTGTAAACTGAGTTTCTTCCAGAACGTATTTCAAAAGGAATTGAAAATCAAATGCCTGTCCATTATGAGCGATAACGCACAACTTTTTAAACGTTTTACGCACATCCATTATATAGGTCATGAACCCGTCAACTAGACTTTTTAAAAACACGAGTTCGTGGCGTACAATTACAACAGCGTTCACCATTTATGCATTTCCAACAGTACTGTTGAGAAATGCATAAATTTACCCTGTGAACGTGAGCACTATCAAGGACTTCGTCTTGACGCGTTTCCAGATCGAAAAATAGAAACATGAAATCTTTAACTTGAGGCTTTTGGGTATTGATTTCCATGTAACCACTATGGTTTGCTGGTTTGTACTCTAAGCACATTTTACAATAAACCTTTCCACACTGATGTGTGGTTTTACGATCTAGAGTAAATATTACCTTCTCACATATTAAACATTTTCTAATATACTTGCAAACGCTTACGGAATGTGTGTTGTAACATTGCTGGTTCATAAATTGACGGTTACAGTCACCGCATTGAATACCACCGTTGTCGTCTAGCACACACTTCGGAGTCCGTTTACAAGAATAACAGATGGCTGAACATCTGTGTTTGCCTAAAGTGTTGTCCGGTGTTCAACATGCTTCACAGTAGAATTGACGCGCAAATGCGCTAGTTAAACTGGTAATCACATTAAAATGGGACTTGTGAAATAGCAAATTTATTTTATACTTGGGATTGTTCACATTACCTTCAAATAACACATGCCTACCTCTACTACCGTAACTGTACACCGTGATTTTATATTCAGTCAAATGATTTTGAAACGCTTGTACATCATTCACACCAGCACCTGACTCGGTAATTTCTAGATTAGCGTCAGCCATTAGTTGCTGTGCCCTAATGGTCTGACGTTTACCTTTGTTCTGTATTATAGCTCTATATTCTTTATCGTTTTGCGCCCGAGCAATGCCAAACACAAGAGCACAAGGCAAGCACAAAGCATCTTTATTTTTAATTACGACTCCCGTTCTGCTGTGACACTCTTCGTCAACGTTATTGTAAAACCCACGCCTACGTTGACCCCGGCCTACAGGTACTCTAACCTTGGTACACGATACCTGGAAGGTATGACATGACATAAATCCCTCAGTGTTACTCTGGACTATTCCGCCAAAAACGCTCCAAAGCACGTCTGACGTTATTTCCGAAGCAGGTCTGATGGCTACGTACCCAGTTGTACGATTCTTAAAGTTTATGCCAGTCATAGTAAAACCAAGTCGATTTTCGTCTGTTGTACCCCTAGTCACAGAATCCACCGACTCTTGAAGTCCCTGTTTAACCCATTCAATCTCTCCTACACCTTCAGGGGGTGTATTGAATTTAAAAACAATTTAATTCCCGTATAAACGGAATTTCTTTACATAGGTTTACGCATTAGAAAAAATATACACGGCCATAATATAGGTTTTATTTTAAGAAGTCAAATTAGAAACAGAGATAGGATAACAATCACACTTACCTCTTTGCAGTCAGAATGAGACCCGAGTATACTGTCCTAACTGTAATATACGAGTTGATATAGCTAACTGTTTATTAGAAACAGAGATAGGATAACAATCACACTTACCTCTTTGCAGTCAGAATGAGACCGGAGTATACTGTCTTACCTGTAATATACGGGATTATATAGCTACCTGTTTAGAGTGGGAGACATAGGTCAGCGATTTCTAATCTTTCACTGCACGACGCAACCGCGAGTGGGAGTGAAAGTTCAACGATTTCACACTGCACGACACAACCTCGAGTGCGGGAGAAAGTCAATGATTTCTAAACTTTCCGTTGCGTGACACAGCCGCTTGTAATGGGCAACTATGTCATGGGAACTACACAAAGGACGCGTGGGGAGTTGCACAGTATATAAGCCGGTACCAACATACAGAGAGCATCAGTCTTCAGCGCTTTGTAGTTAGGTGTGTTGCGTTCTATCTTAATTATGAATACTGTAAGTCAGCTCTCCAAGAATTCAACCGTTAACCGGTTCAATGCGGTTCCGGATTACGAGCGAATTTTGGTGCCTTTAAAGTCGTTGGCGTTGAATAAGGAATACGGTATTATTTGTGCAAAACTCGTAACAACGATTCACGGCTCGTCCATTCAAGTTGACTTTGATGACGACGATATAAAAAAGACTACTTTTTTCCGAAACGATATACGGCAATAGTGAAAGATTCCGATCTTCCAGAGTTGGAAAAATGCAAATTTGTCGTTACACGTCACGTCGGTAAGACGGTGATAATGGAAATACGACCGTAATTCGTATTTATTTTCATGGGGGTGACATATTTTAATGGATTGGTCACCACTGATTACAGCGTTTGGCTGGAGCTGTTTTCAATGGGACGAACTCTTAGAGTTCGTCCGACGGGGAGCTGACTTGAGCGGTTCCGGTTTATGAGCAAATTGTGATGCCTTTAATCTCGTTGGCGTTTAATAAAAGAATACGGTATATTATCTGTGCAAAAGCTCGTAACAACCGTTCACGGTTCATCTATTCAAGTTTGACTTTGATGACGATATAAAAAGACTACTTTTTTCCCGAAACGATATCTGCTATAGTGAAAAATCTACCAGAGTTGGAGAGACGTAAATTTGTTTTTACACGTCGTGTCGGTAAGACATGGTGATAATGGAAATACGACAGTAAATTTATTTTCAAGGGGGTCACATATTTTAATGGAGTGGTCACCACTGAATACAGCGTTTGACTGGAGCTGTTTTCACCGGGACGAACTATTAGAGTTCATTCCACGGGGAGCTGACTTGATTAATAAATACTCTTTTAAACAAATACTTAATTATCGATTTATTTCAGAAACTATCGATTTATTTCAGAAACCCGATGACCGATAGACGTAATCAATCAGAGGTGAGTATGAAATAGTGTGTTCTTTTTTTTTGTTAAAGTTTTTGTTTCGTTATTGCAATTTTTCATTGGTTTTCAGTCTAATGACACAACAAACAACGATGATTCTAGCTACGATGAAACTGGCATTTGGGAAGAATTAGATAATCATGCTAACGAAATCGATCGTAACAGACGTAGTCCTTCAATATTACATGCGGTTACATGGACACCGTACTATAGACGCCAATCGATAGTTGATCATAGTGGGGAGACTCCAACTACGTCACAGGTAATTATAAACAATTAAGATTATTAACAGTTTCATTTTCATATGTAATAAGTTTTTTCTTTCAGGAAACAAACATTACGACTCCTCCTAGAGTACCTTTGACTGATCGTAGCAACACCGACCACCCAATATCGGTATTCTTAATGAACTGAATTTACTGTTCTCTTTTCCAACAATTTAGATTATTAACAGTTTCATCTAATAAGCGGTTTTCTTTCAGGGAACAAACACTCCTTCTAGAACCAGAGGGCCTTTGACTGATCGTAGCAACACCGACCACCCAGCGCCGGTGATTATTGTATTCCTAATAGATTATTACTGTTATATTCTTATTTGCTCATTACTAATAAATTGTATTTTATAGGCTCCAATATTAGATCACGTTGTAAATAGACTCAGAGATCGAGCTTCTCATTCGGGGGAACTAGAGGAGGAACTAAAGCACATACAAGGACTCGAGCATTCCCGTATCGACTGTTTCCTTTGCTTAGGAAGTAGGACACGGTATCCTCCTCAATTTTCAGTAAGTTTTATTGTACGATGATAATAGCAGTAATATCAGAGGATTATAAATGAATTTCATTTCTAATTAATTTTCTTAGACGGCTGTGGGGAATGCACGGGCAACTGCAGCTCGTAGAGTATCGGCTGATGCACTGCAGATACTAAAAGACTCGTAACGGACTTAGAGCAGCGTTTTAAAGAGATGGATACGAGGAAAATTTCTATGCGGTCGGCGTATGGCGGATAATGATGAGCAATCTAGATAAGCTACTTGAAGAGGGCCGAAGAAGAGTGGCTGTCGCTGAAGCGGAGGCGATAATGGCCGATCAAATCCCTTCCGGCGTAGTCGTAAGTGTTACAATTTGTAAAACCTGATATTTATGCTATTCATTTACAATAATAGAAAATTATCTTCTTTGTTTTGTATGTCGAAACAGAGAACATCAGAATAGCAGAATGAAGGAGACCGAAACAGTGGCTATCGTATAGCAGACTGCACTGTCTGCTTAGAACGACCACCATGCACTGCCATCATACCCTGCGGTCACGTTTATAGCAGCGAGTGTGCGGAAAGGGTGCAGAGGTGCCCCATATGCAGAAAACCCGCAGACAGACGCTGCCGACTATTTCTGAATCTGGAATAATTGTGCAAAATTTCATAGTTAATCAAGTCTTCCCTCTAAATTCTGTCAATTCCTAAAACTATTGTCAGATTATTATTTTATTTACGTATCTGTATAATCCTGTATTTATATTCATATTTTTACCACAATAAAAATTTAATTTTATACAAATACACGTTTAACTCTTATTTTATACAACCAAACCGACATCCAACACTCACGACCTACTTGTACCCCCATCTAACCACAACACACAACTGACTACATCGTAGCTCAGTCACTAGCGTCACACGCCAGCAAACCAAACGTCCACGGTTCGATTCCACAACACACATTTATATTTTTTCCTCTTCAAAAAATTACATCAACACCAGAACAAGATGGCCCTCCCGATTCCACATCAGGGCATCCACCAATCAACGACTAGGGGCGGGGCTTAGCTCGTGGTGGGGGTCACAAATAACGCTCTCTCATTGGGGGAATAAAGGCACCTCATCTCTACTACTCACTATCTCATGCAATTTCCTCTAGCGACTCCACTCAGAAATATTCAAGGTGGGCTACCTACTATCTAGAACATTCACTGCCCCACGACACCTTCTTCTAGCGACTCCACATCCCCTGCCCCAGAACAATTTCCTTTATACGTAAGACCATACCCGGACTGGCTATAGTGGTTCCTCATTAGTCCGTGGTATCAGTATACGAGCAGACGTCTGCCCTATAAGGCTTGACTGGTCACCCTCCCGTCGATTAGCTCACATGGAGAGCCTCCTTCGGCTTTGGCTCCCCTTCATGTGACACGGAATAACTTCTGGACAGTCAAATTCCTTTATGAGTGTTTTTAATGTCTATAAGACATTAGTCTACATTTTACCATTGCGTGAGCGTCATCAAGTGTAATGACGGTGCACTTTTGATCATTATCTCTTACTTCTTTGACTAAACCGCCAGCTTATTCATTTCGTATGCGGAAATCAATTCCAAGACAGGATTTTCCCTTGCTACGCAACCTTTCAAGAATCATACGAAACTAGTATATTTACTGATTATTCCTGTGAGAGATACATTGAACACCCTTTTTCGACTGAATCACCTACAAAGTACTCTAAAATGGTATATCGCAGATAAAGGAAGATATAAATTGAAAAAAGTTTGAGAAGAAGATTAGAATTAGTGGAAGGTTTTTGGACGTTTAAGTGCTAAAATTGTTTAAAGAACTATATTTGTTGTTTATATTTGTCACAAAACTACCTCTAAGAGCTATCACAAGCAAATTGAATAATTTATTTCTCTTGAATTTCTCTGAAATCTCTCTTGTTTTTCTACACAATATTTGTATTCGTGAACTATAAATTTAAATGACATACTTATTAGTTTAAAAATAATTTAAAATTAAATATATTTTTTTTCATTACAATGTTGCTTTATCATAAATAAATATAACCTCTATACCACAAATGATTGTTTTCTTTATTTAAAACCTTATGAACATTTCGATTGCATAGCAATCATCATCAGAGGTAATTTACAATAAAAATACGAAAGGTATTTATTTGTAAATTACCTCTGAGGATGATTGCTATGCAATCGAAATATACATAATGTTTTAAATAAGAGAAGAAACTCATTGTGGTACAGAGGTTACATTTATTTATGTTAAACATTACACCACAGTTGTTTTATTCAATTATAATATTGTTTTATTAGAGAAAAATCAGAATAAATTACGATGTTTTCGAGTTTGCCGCCAAGTAGCGTTACGACAAATAACATTGTTACAAAGTGGATGTATTACAGATGTAAACATATACCGCTAAGTACCCCAGATCTTACGAGGAAAAGACAATGGCCAGTGCAACATATTTCCCAGCAATCTACAGACACTCAACTAAATTCCTGTTGAGATATATCAGCATAATGACCTCTCACCATTGTCCTGAGTTGGCTTAGACCTCCTAGATAAATCACCCAAACTGTCCTGGATTTCCTGTAAAGAAAGTAGACATAATTGAACTATCTTAATATAACAATTGTAACACTTTAAAATTTATGAATAAATAAATGTAAATATACATCTAAGTGTCACAAAGATATTTATTTGTTCCTCTTATTTGCAGGTCCCTAAAGTGTATTCATTTTTATTATAAACCAATATGAACTGTAGTATAAATGCCACAAAGGATACACTACGCATTTATATGTTGGTATTTTAATAATAAGCTCATGTTCATACTAAAGGTGCATGCCAGGGCTAAACACAATCAGTAGATTCATTAACATAACAAAGCAAGAAAATAGAATTAATTTCATTTTCACCCGTGTAATGAAAAATAATTACAACAAAGTAAACTACTACTATTACTTAGAAACCCGTAAAGTTTGACTCAAAACAGGAAAGTTCTATTCGCCTATGAACCTTTCTTATCTCTATAAAGTATGTAAAATCTACAGTAAAGTGGTTACAATTTAAAGAAGGAAATGTAAGCGAATTCCCAGAAAATATTGTTAAAACTTGACAACTTATATATTTTGTATTATAATGTATTTAATGTTAAATTATTGTTATAATATTAACTATTGTCAAGTTTTGTTACTTATTATTAATTGTTGTTTGTTGAAATATATTTATATGATAATAAATTTAGTAAGTTTATTTTACTCAAATTTTCATGTATTAGTCATTAACCTTTACTATCCATGCTGACCAAATTTAGTTTTTCGCTAGGAAAACACCTCGGTGACATTGTCAGACCAAGGTATCACGAGGTAGCCATAAAGCATATCACTCAGGACTGGCCTCGTTCCTGCGGGTAATAAACATGATTATTGAGAAGTTGTGAAAATAATTTGTTCAACCATATAATAGAATTGGTTATCTTCTTTTCGTTAATAAATCTAAAAGTAAACCTTTTCTTAACGCTCGGTTTAAAAACAACAATACTAACTATGCTATTGCTGAATACCTTTATATATCTTTTAGAGCAAGAGACGAGTCACGGACAGGCGATAGATTGACAGCCCTGTTCACTCAGAGTTGCCAATTAGTGCTCAGTAAAACACTACTTTCGACGATTCCATACGTGGCAACAGCGCTCAACAAGCCACTCGCCCAGTCGACGTAACCACTGCTTTCTCAGAATTATTTTTTTACGCCAGAAAAAATAAAAGCAAATATGCTTCCAATCGTATCATCTGTTGTGGAAAAAGTATGCTATTGAAAAGAAACAATATTATAAATATGCTCTTGTAATATCGGCAATTCCCTTGTAATATCAGTAATTCCTTTGCAGTATTGGCAATTCCTTTGCAATATCGGCAATTCCTTTGTAAAATCGGAAATTCCCTTGTAACATCGGCAATTCCTTTACAATATCGGCAATTCCTTTGCAATATCGACAATTACCTTGTAATATAGGCAATTTCCTTGTAGTTTCGGTAATTCCCTTGCATTCTCAGCAAATCCCTTGCAATATCGGCAATTACTTTGTAATATCGGTAATTCCCTTGTAATATCGGCAATTACCTCGTAATATCGGTAATTCCCTTGCAATATCGGCAATCGCCTTGAAATATCTGTAATTCCCTTGTAATATCGGTAATTCCTTTGCAGCATCGGCAATCCCCTTTGCAATATCGGCAATTGCTTTGATATATCGGAAATTTCCTTGTAATATCGGCAATTAGCTTATAATATCGGAAATTCCCTTGTAATATCGGCAATTCCTTTGCAATAACATTGTAATATCGGTAATTCCCTTATAATATCTGTAATTTCCTTGCAATATCGACAATAACTTTGTAATATCGGTAATTACCTTGTAATATCGGCAATTCCCTTGCAAAATCGACAACTAGCTTGTAACCTCAGTGATTCCCTTGCAATATAGACAATTACTTTGTAATATCGGTAATTCCCTTGTAATTTCGGTAATTCCCTCGCAACATCGGCAATCCCCTTTTCAATATCGGCAATTGTTTTGCAATATCGGAGATTTCCTTTTAATATCGGCAATTCGCTTGTAATATTTGTAATTTCCTTGTAATATCGACAATTCCCTTGTAATATCGGTTATTCTCTGTCTACATTGAATATTATTAGATTAATTACATCATATATTTGAAAATTTTAAAATATTATTCACTTGTTTTTAGACAAAGAAGAATTTAATGAAGAAAATACTATTTTAAATTTCAAATTGAAGTAGTGGGAAAACATAAAGCTAGAGTCACGAGCAAGAAATGCTCGTTAAGTATTGTAATTGTGACCTTGAATATTTTTCATAACTTTCCAACAGTGTATTTATTTGTTATGACTTCAGTAACTAGAATACTGCTTGTTATAGGTTAAGCTTAAAAACTGGTTTGAAGTAAATTTTGTTTCGTGAAAATATTGCACGTAAATAAATATTTTTGCTACACACGATTAAAAGTACAAGGTTTTGCTGCATTACAAGTGTATGTGTTATATTTAGAAGTAATTACAGATGTTTATATAAATAGACAAAACGAGTAGTTTTGGTAGGCCTACGTTTTATTTAAACCAAACATCGTTATGTATTCTGAACAAAATCCCACTTTAGGTTTATCCGAAACTTAAATCATATCATCTCAAGCACTTTCAGTACTTGACCCTCTCACAGTAAATGTTAGAGGGTACCCAGTTATTTATTACTATCGGGTAATATATTGGGGCAATTGATATTATTAAAAGGTGCCTTTTTGATATTTGGTTTTAATATTATTAAAGTTATATAAATATATTACCTAAATGTAACACCAAGTATATAAAACAAAAATTACATTTTTCTTAGTAGCTGAATTTAAGCTGGTTAGAAACAATATTTAACTACCCTAATAATAATTCACTTAGATATCTGTACCGCATTAGTCTGTCCATTAAATTATATATATATATATATATATATATATATATATATATATATATATATATATGTATATATATATATATATATATATATATATATACATATATATATATATATATATATATATAACAATATATATATATATATATATATATATATATATATATATATATAAGGTACAACGCATGAGGTTCATATATAGAATATAATTAATTCTAATTGTATTCCAAGTACCTATAACAGAAATCACTAGCGTGACTACTTATAATTTTAACCATGTATTATAATATAATTTCCTGCATCGGTAACAGTTTATGTTTCCATGTCGTGTTATAATTTAAAATTAAAGGTTTTGCCATTCGACACATGTAGATATAGAAGATAACTGGGTGCCACTGTTTATACAGAACTACGAAGATAATTTCAAAAGGCTGATTGAGCATTTAAACATACATTATTTTAACCTGACGAATCTCCAACGTTATTTAATATTTCTCTCTGTAAGGCAATATTCAGACCCTTTTACGCAGGATTTTCTATATAAAACGGAGTAGATAGGTAGGGCTTATCACTGAACAAATACATGCAATAATATATTCAAATACCTTCGGGGCTTCTTCAGTAAAATCTGAATAATCGGTGCGTATTCACCTTTTTACATGGGAGAACAAAATACTAAAATTATACATGAAAAAACTTTATAACCATAAACTGTTTCAACAGACTTAACAGTTTTTATAAAGTTAGTTTTATTCTTCTCAAGTTACCTGTTACCAATAAATGGATAATTAATATTGGTTAAATCATTTATCGTAAACAATACAGACTGTTGACGAAATACTTTTGTTGTTTGAAAATATTTGTTGCAAGTCTTCTTTTTGTATAGCATTGAATCAAGCCCGGAGCTTTACTGCATTTATCGATGCGTGTTTAAATACAAATTGAAATTTACTAATTTGTTTGTGACTTTGAACCACCATTTATAAAAAATCCCGAAGTATATTGAGAAGCATTTAAGCAAATAATTTAACTATAAGTGGTGATTGATCATGTCTTAGCTCTTGTTTGTATACATGCCAGCCTGAAGTTAGATCTGATGTAGATAGGCAGTACATGGAGAATGCATATTTAGGGCACATCGTTCTGTAAGATCTTCTTTATCTCGCGCAGACATTCCTTCGTTATCTGCATGCAGTGATGTACAGAACAAGCAGGAAGTAGAGGCCGTACAACAATGCACAGATCATGGCCACTACATGCAATTGGTCCAGATGCAACACGAGAGATACTAATGGGTTGGCAAGGAAATTCATCATCATTGTAAAGGGAGTAAACACTAAAATGGAGTTTGCAGCAACATGGACGTCCAGTGTCCTATGCTTGCCCTGGTCATTAGAGTGCCCGAGGTTTTGTATCCTTTAGTCAACGTTCTTCAGACACTCGAAGATACGAAGCTAGTTTCACCTTACCAAGGTAGTTTAGGTAGGTATTAATTGTGAGTTTTAGAAAGTAAAGGAATACCACAACTACAAAACAAGGTCTGGGAATCAAATAAAGATACTGCGTGCCCAGAAGAGATTCTAGAAGGGTAAAGGGGCTACGTGAGTGCAGCTTTGAATAGCTGAATCTACGATTCCAGTATAAAAATTAGTATTTTTGACCACTATAGTATTATTTCTACAGACGTTTAAAACAAACACATTTTTTTATCGCGCCGAATGGGAGACGAAAACACATGAGAAATGGATGAATGTCAGCTTTCTTGTTATTATAAAAAAAGTTCGACTGACTCTGAGTGTCGAGAGATCACTGAGAGTCGTCATCCACCTGTCACAGGAACGTTCATGTCGACCTGGACAGTTAAATCTCTGCAAAAAGTGGCAAAAACAGTGGTACTGTGGACACACAGCGTCGTATTAGCTTCGGCTGATTGCTGATACTGTGAACGTCGATAAAGTATCTATCACAGTATGAATTGGACATTGGAAATAGTCTCCATGTCTCCTAGAACACTTAGGACAGGCTGCATAACTTGTGCACCGCGGACACTCCATGGCCAAGGCCCGCAGCGGCTTGTAGTGCTTTGCCAGAACTCTCAGGAGCTTCCCAGATAAGAATATCTCAAGCCATGACTTTTTCAGCACTCCAAACGCCCAATCAAAAACTCCCGAGTGAAGATCCAAGTGTCCATACGTGTAAAGACTGTGTTGTTAAAGCTGTGTGTGTAGAAAATGTGAAAGCGTGTCTAGTATTGCCAGTAGTGTTTGTTAGACTGAGGCACCGTAAGGAAAGCCAAATCCCTCTTAATAGGCGCAGTTAGTTCGCACCCCCTGCAGGTTAGTCTGCACCCCTGCAGGTTACGTCGCACCATCTACAGGTTAGTACGTCTCCCCTGCAGGTTAGTCCGCACCTCTGCAGGTTAGCCCGCACCCCCTACAGGTTATTACGTCCCCCCTGCAGGTAGGTCAGCACCCCCTGCAGGTAGGTCAGCACCCCTGCAGGTTAAACCGCAACCTCTACAGGTTAGTTCACAACCCCTGCGGGTTAGTCCGCACCCCCTGCAGGTTAGTCTGCACCCCTGCATGTTAGGCCGCACCATCTACAGGTTAGTACGTCCCCCTGCAGGTTAGTCCGCACCTCTGCAGGTTAAACCGCACCCACTGCAGGTTAAACCGCACCCTCTACAGGTTAGTTCACAACCCCTGCAGGTTAGTCCGCACCCCCTGCAGGTTAGTCTGCACCCCTGCAGGTTAGGCCGCACCATCTACAGGTTAGTACGTCCTCCCTGCAGGTTAGTCCGCACCCCTGCAGGTTAGCCCGCACCCCTGCAGGTAAAACCGCCCCTCCACAGGTTAGTCCGCACCTCTGCAGGTTAGTCCGCACCCCTGCAGGTTAGTCTGCACCTCTGCAGGTTAGTAAGACAGAATTCGGCCTCACAAGATTACTACAAATTCACGACGAAAATCTTGGTTGCAATCTTACTATAATATTCCACATTTTAAACAAACGATCTATTCATTTATATTTAGTTCCTCTGAGTCTTTTAAAAGCGAGGTTACCATTTAATGTGCCCTTTTTTTATTTACAATTCTTTAAACTTTCAGACCCACTAAAATTCAAAAACGTCCTCAAATAGCGTCTACCTATAAAATAGATTTAACATCTGTTCTGTATTTTATTTATTAGTTAAACCATGCAAGAATAAAACATAAAACTGTCAGAAAAAATGCAGAACGTAAATGAGAACGGTATATATCATTGTGATTAGGGACTAAACTTCATTGATATTTTGGAAGAAGCTGTAGCGCATTTTAAAATTAAACAAATACTATGAGCAAAAAATTATTTAGTGTCATTTCCTATTTTTAGGCAAAAAACAAATTATTTTAGTTACATTTATTGAATAATTACAATCAGTATAATTAACGTTGCATAACCAATGCATTAAAACAGCTGTTCAGCCACATAACCTATAACATAAGAACGTCCTTTTTATGAAATAATACCTTATCACTTATTTTAACCCACTTTGGACGAAATAACTATATTGTATACATTTGCGGAAAGTTTTTCTCACATGTAAAACTAAAATTCATCGATTAAATTTAAATTATGAACTAATATTTGAAAAAGCTTTATTAATATCAAGTATCATTCACTACAAGTTTAAAGAAATGTATTTGAATTTTAAATGGAAGAATAAAAAGTATAATAAAGACTGAAAATTAGAACAAGATATATATATATATATATATATATATATATATATATATATATATATATATATAAGTTACGTGTTATACTAAGATCGAAAGGTTTTTAAAAATGATTTTATTTTTACAAACCTTTGTTAATTAAGAAACATTTAATTTTGAAATGGTTACAATAATTTAGCTTAATAAAAACATAAATTCAAATACAACTGATGTACATTCTGCTGGAGCGGAAAACGTCTGTGCGTTACAGAGGCGACTTACACACTGCCGGGGCTCTGTTCTCACCACCTACATAATACAAAAGCTGCGTAAGCAGGAATTTTCCTAGCACGCATTTAATTATGAAATGTTCACATAAATCGTTCATATAACTCCTCCATCTCTAAAGAAAACTTCGGGGGTTGGCGAAGTTTCGGCATCGTTTGAAGTCCTCTTCATCTTCTTGATGAGGGCGAAGTATATAAGCTGCTGAATAGGCCTCCGCAAAGGGCAATTTTCGGCATTCGTTGAAGTCCTCTTCACTGGAGAAAGTCACCAGGCGAAGGTTGATCTCCAAGATCCAGTTAAATGGGTTGTCTGCGATTTCCAATGCAGTATCCTCGTAATTTGTAGGCGTTATTGTTTTTTGATGATGGGCATTTTACAGTCTAATTTTCTGTTCATTTTAATTCAACTGAGCAAAAGTATTTGGAATTGATTAATACAATTTATAATGAGTCTTTTCTATCATAGGGTAGATACAAAAAGTTTATAACATATACAATTGTTATCAGAATCTAATTTTTTAGTTTTACAAAATTTACATTGATTACAATAAAAGTTTTATATAATTTTTCATAATTTTTACCATCATTTACATTCAAATTGCCTGTTCTAGATTTGATAAAGGATTCTAGTCAGTTTATAAGAATTCTTTTTGTTTCGTTAAGTCTTTGTATATGTTCTTGGAGGCTAGTAGAATAAATTATAATGTCGTCTAAATAAACTAAACATGTTTCGTTTTGGATGCCTCTCAGAATATTATTCATAATTCTTTGAAATGTAGGGGGGCTATTCTTTAGTCCAAAGGGCATTCTTAAAAATTCGTAGTGTCCCGTTTCTGTTGAAAACGCTGTTTTTTCTATGCTATTTTTATCCATTTCTACTTGGTGAAATCCTGAGGCTAAAATCTAAAGTCGTAAAATATTGAGACCGTCCTAATTTGTCTAATATGTCTGTAATTTTCGGCAAGGGAAATTTATCGTCAAATGTTTTTTTGTTTAATCCTCTAAAATCTATTACTAATCGAAATTTTCTTTTGCCAGAAGCGTCTTGTTTTTTGGGTACAATCCAGACAGGAGAGTTCCATGGAGAATTTGAAGGTCTAATAATTCCTTGTTTAAGCATGTCCTCAGTTTGTTTATTAATTTCGTTCTTGTAAATCTCTGGATATCTATAATTTCTAGAGTATACGGGAATTTCATCAGTAGTCCTAATAACATGTTTTATTTGGTTGGTAAAAGTAGAATCGTTTCCCTCAATATGGAATAAATCTTCATAATCTTCTATTAAACTTGTTATAGCGGATTTTTCTTCTAAGTTCATATGTTCCATCCTAAATTTTGATAAATCTAAATTTTTCCTTCTCGATTTTTATTGTTTATAATTTAATAAATTGAAATTAGCGTTCGTTTGCATTGTATCAGGTTCAAGGATGTTGTATTCTTCTAAAGATTTTAATTCTAATGATTCATTTACTGTTAATTCTACATTTACTTTTGTGTTGTTTATTATAGGGCAATGGGCTTCTCCCTTGTGTACTGAGACTATACACTGCGGAATTTCTAATCCATTTAAGTGTTTGTATGGTAAGAGTCCTTCTCCATCTTGAATATTTTGTATTCTAAATTTAATCGTTTGGCTAGTGCGGGCTTGTATAACATAACTTGTTCCCTTTTTAGCGTTTTGTTCCAGGCATTCGCCTTTATTATTGTTATTATTTTCTTCTTCTGTGTTAAAATATTCAATCGGGATTTGCTTATTGCGAAATATTAATTTATCATTCCCAAAATTTAAATTAATTTTTAATTCTTTTATGTTATCTAATCCAAGGAGTAAGTCGAAATCTTTATGGAAATCAAATAAATAGAATTTGGTTGTTTCTTTTCCCAAAAGTGGTAGTGTACAACTGTATTTTTCTTTTGATACTCCATGAGCTGTACTCACTTCAAATGGTTCTTGTTTTAGGGTGTTTTTGAAAAATTGGAAAGCTATTGATTTTTTAATAAATGATCTCGTGCTTCCAGTGTCAATCAGCCTCTTTAGGTTGGTCTTAGGATCGTGGATGTACGGTAGTTCGTTTGTGTCGTCTTCGATATGCATTATGGAAAATGTCTTTTTATTGTGGTAATCCTAAAAAATGATTTTGGGTATGATTGTCTTCTTGAGTGAATCCACATGCGTTTACCTCTTGCGTTGAATCATCAAAGTCTATGTAGCTGTCAGGGTCCTCTTGCGGTTCATAATCCGTTTGTTCGGTCAGATAAGAGTTAGTCATCTGTTCAGTCAATCGTTTCATAGTTTGATCGTAATTTTCTTCTTCTATTGGTTTCCCTGTCATCTGATAAAGTCTATTTTGTCTAATTATGCTCCCTGTTTGACGTGTGGAAATGCTCATTGGTTCTGGTTCAAATTTTTGATAAACTTTTAGTGGTGTGTAATTGTTACATTGTCTCGGTTGTTGATTTTGCTGTACGTATGAGTTAGGTTTATTAAATTGGTTAGGATTATTTTGGTAGTTGTGCCTATAATTTTTGAAGGTTTGTTTGTTAGGAATGGGTTTGCGAATAGGCGGGTATTGTTGGGCCCTAGGTGGAACGTTCTGTTTAATATTTTGAAATAATTTGTTATTTTTAAATTGAAAGTCATTAGTAAGCATGTTAAGTGCTTCGCTAAGAGAATCTGGATTTTTGGTGCGCATTAGCGATCCTACGGGTTCATGTAAACCTCTAAGGAGAACTCTTAACCCTAATTTCTGTACATATTCTATCAAAACATTTTTGGCCAATTGTCTTTGAGGCTCTTTATTAGTAAAAAATGAAATCTGTAAATTTAATAGTTTTTGAATTCTCTCATAAAATTTAAAATGTGATTCGTTATTTTCTTGTTTTAACTCAGCCATTTCTAAATTTAAAGTAAAGCAATATCTTTTGTCTGAATAGCTGGTTAATAATACTTTTTTAATCTCATACCAATTATATGAATTTGAGTTTACTACCATTTCTAATGCTTGGCCTTTTAACTTAGCTAGTATAGAAGAAAATAGATATTCATTTTGAAAATCCTCTGGATTTTCGTTTACATAAAACTTATTTACTACCTTATCGCATATTGAAATAAATTTGTGGAGCATAGTGGGCTCTCCACTATACTCAGGAATCATATCAAGATATTCCTTCTTTAATGTTGGCGTTGCCATTTAAAAATATTGTTTTCTTTAAAATAATAAAATTAAAATCAATGATATAAAATTAAAAAGTATTTACTCTATGTTTTCTTAATTCTATTTCTTACGATCTACTTACAAGTGGATCCAAAATACTTTGCTCATTTGAACAATTTTCACTTTTTACTTTTCACTTACACGATATTCACTCGTGCTCTTAATAGATATGCGCTCTATTAAGTTGTTGTAGATATTCACTCTACTAAAGTTTTCTTGATGTCGTTACAGATATGCGCTCTGTAATGAATCGAGTTTTTGCAGTATCTCGGTTAACGATTGAAATCGATAAAAATTATGTTCATTAATTCTCCCGAGATGTCCTACCGACTGCGCCAGTTACGTGTTATATTAAGCTCGAATGGTTTTTAAAAATGATTTTAATTTTACAAACCTTTCTTAATTAAAAAACATTTAATTTTGAAATGGTTACAATAATTTAGCTTAATAAAAACATAAATTCAAATACAACTGATGTACATTCAGCTGGTGCGGAAAACGTCTGTGCGATACAGAGGCGACTTACACACTGCCGGGGCTCTGTTCTCACCACCTATATAATACAAAAGCTGCGTAAGCAGGAATTTTCCTAGCACGCATTTAATTATGAAATGTTTACATAAATCGTTCATATAACTTATATATATGAATGTATATATATATATATATATATATATATATATATATATATATATATATATAGCGAACGTGGGACGTAATAAATGGAATTTAATAAAATAACCTCTTTAACACTTATTATTTCTTCAAAGTTAAACCCTTAAAGCTATTCCGTATTATTGTAATTTATTAACAAAATAAATAATAAAAAAGGCATTAGTTTTTATGACTAACACGTTTATTCGGTTTAGTTTTTACATCAGATTGGAATGTATAGGGTATTATATTAATTAATATAATTTTTATTAAATATTGTATCAAATAATCCAACTACTTTATAACATTAATAAACATACATATTAAATATATATGTTTAATATATTATATATTAGTTCGGTATAATTAGTATTAGTTAATATAATTACATTTATTGTTTTTATAATGTACATATTTTCCTCTTACCAATGAAATCCAAGCTGGCCCCTCTTATGGCAGGGTTGTGTCGTGCACACGGGACTATGAACTCGTCGAGGAGGGGGAGCAGTGTATCGGAAACATGTATCGCACATTATCCCATTGTCACGTGATCGTTATTTTCCTATCACGGGGAGAGAGATAACGTTTACACGGAACTCCACTTTTACAACCAGCAAAAACATGAAGCACGATCTAATATTGGGCGTTTATAATATAACTTGCGGACACATTTCGATGCAGATTAAAATATTGCCTCGTAAAGTAAAATATTATTACTTGGATTGCAAATCGTTAACGATAAACTAGTCCAACAGAAAAATTATTTACTTTGTTCTTATTTGTGAATAATTACATACAATTATTTTAAAAGATTGGTAATTTAAAAATAAATCTTTAATACTAGAACAATAATAAATGCATAGGATTATATATTTAAATAATTATTAATAGATCTACAATTAATAAATAAAATATATTATTGAACTTTTGGGGTACTGACAGAAGTGAAAACTCGTATAGTAACGAGTACAGAAATTTTGCATAGACAAAGACATTTATTTTCCGTAATACGAAATTACCTAAGCATTTGTTATCAGATGCGTCTAAAAATGTTTTCATTTCAAAAATTGGAATCAAAATAAATAACCTATTATTATCGTTATATTGAATTATTTGATAAATTAAACCACAATAACCCTTGGTACAAATATTTAAACAACCTTGACACACATTTCACTTATACGGGTAGTATCATAAGAAGTTTTAAAAAAAAAACTAAAATATAATTACACTACTATACTCTGTATAAAATTTTAAATTTTTTGTATTGAGATTTAACAAAATTTAAATACATAATATATTTATTAACTGAATAAAATCATTTATTAATAATCTTTTTCGTTAACAAAGTTCAATTAATAATAAAACAAACTACGTATTAAAACACTTGTTTGACAATATAACCTATAACATAGAATTTTAACTGATTTATGAAATCATATGTTATTTAATTCACATTAAGGTGACTCATATCGTAAGCTGACAGAAGTAATACTAATGCTAAACTGTATGTTCAGATCCATCTAATACGTTTTTGTAGGCTACACGATAAAAGTTTCCACTTCAGAACATCTTTATGAAGTTTTCCAACAATAAAAAGCAATACATGTTTCTATCATACTTTTTTTTCTTACTTTATTTTATTCTATAACTTGAAATTCAAACAAGTTGAAAATATTCTTGAATTTTGTAGTCCATTACATTCGGTGAATTTTATCAATCACTTAAACAATAGTTTATGATTATCCGAACTTTAAATTTAGTAAATTTGTTAAAAGTAACTGAGTCTTCTCTGAGAAGACACTGATGAAGATCGGCACATAGCGATCGAAAACGTTATGTATCAGTAAGTTTTAACAAATTTCCTAAATTTAAATTTCGGATAGTCATAAACTATTGTTTAAGTGATTAATATAAAGTTGAAAATAGTTGTGGAATACATGATGTAACATCAAAATCCAAAAACGTTATGGAATAAAACTTTCTCACGGAGGTTTTCCTTGAGTTTAATTACTATCTAAAAAAATGATAAATTTACATGCATGCTTTTAAAAATGTTTCCATGATCGACATATGTAAATATTTCTTTAAATGTTCACTGAATCATGAAGCAATATAATAAGGCCAAAAAGCAAAGTGTTTATGAGTAAACCTTTCTGCACTCAATGCAATAGCTTTTGAATTTTGTAAAATCAGGTCGTTTAAAATAAACCCTACCTGGAGGAGCACAACGACAAAATTATTTTAGATTTTAAAATGTTTTGGACTGCACAAACTTTGTACAAGCACTTGAATAACTTACCTCAGTTTATTTTTAGATACTGTTGCAGCAGTAATATCTACTTAATATTATCTCTTCTAATTTTTAATTTAAATTATTCGTCCGTTATATTTACATATGAATTTTCTGCGCCGTGCTTATGTACAAAGTATGCAAACAATTTTATACGGTAATTAAATGTTTTAACCATTAAAGCAGAGATATTTCGTGCGTTGGTGTAGCTAATTACTTTGCTTTAAATAATGAATACAAATATACTTTATAAACTCTAAAACGTAGATGGAATATAAATAAATGTTAAATTTAATTTTGCTTGATAAAATAAATCTATGCAATTAACGCTTGTAGTGAATTTAATTGCAAAATGAGGATGTAAAATTAATGGCAAATAATTTTACACACGAGTATATTAGTAATAAGTAGTCTAAACAAAATAGTTTTGAAATCAACTTCTACTTAGGTCAACAAAGAAAATTTTATTTTAGATACTTTTTAATATATTATTACAAATAATATAAATAAAGTAGCATAACCTAAACATTATACAGCTGTTCTACTACTTAACCTAAAACATAATATCAGCCGTTTTATGAAATCATATGTTATGACTTATTTTAAGCAAAACGAGACGAAATAACTATATTACATACCTTGCCCCTATTGTAAAAAATCTTTCTCTCACACAAAATTAAAATTAATTTTTAAATAATATTAATGATTTAATATTTTTAAAACACTGTAATAACATCATGTGTCACCCAATACAATTCAATACTTTAAAAATGATACTTAAGAAGCGGTGGCATCAGAAGAATAAAAGTAAAAGAAATCGTAGCAAGAGGGTTCCGTCTTGGCTGTAAATAATGATACCACAAAGGCTCCGGGAAAGCGTTCCATAAAGAACAGAAGGCGCACAAATGTTCGCGCCTTAGTTATTTGCTGACATTAGGTTTCCCGGCAAGGGCTTCTCAAATCGTTACCGAGTGACTCCGTTTAAAATTGTAAATCAAATTTCTTTAAAGGTTAGGACACTTTAACAAAACTCTGGACCAAAATCTCTCTTCAATGTATGTAAATAGATTCGTTTCATCCATATAAGAGTTAAACATTCACTGGTCCTCATCAGGCATATAAATAAACAGGACGCTCAAAAATTCTGGATATTGTATACGCACCAATATTATGATTTGTCTTTGAAAAATATTACATTCTCTTACTAATAGACAAACTATCTAATATTTATTAAGCAATTTATAAATATTAAAACATTTATACGTATAACATTCTATTCGATTATTTCAAAGTTTATCACTTGTCTTTATGAAATATTGGTATCTTAGTCCAAATTTAAATGCTCAAATTCTAGATTTGTATTGTCAATTCCCTCTATTAGCTTAGACTCATTTTATAGATATCATAATAAAATATTCTATCGTTAATAATATATTGTTTATTTATCCAATCAAGTTCAAATACATTTTTTAAACTGGTTCCTAATGGCACTGGATCTTAATATAGTTTTATTCATATTTTAATTCATTAATTAAATTCAATAATTTCAAATAAATTCAATAATTTAATTTTGGTTTTATATGAGAAAACATTTTTTTCTCAAAAGGGGCAAGGTATGCAATATTGTTACTCCTTCCCATTTCGCTTAAAATATGCGGTGGTAACATATTTTGTAGGTTATGGGATAGAACAGCTATTTCAACGCATAGTTTATGTTACTTATTATTAATAATTGTAATTTGTATAAAAAGTAACTAAAATGAATTTTTTTTTGTTGACCTAAGTAGAAATTGTCTTTAAACAATATTTGTTACTATTTTCACTTAAATTCCTTAGTCTTTTCGTGAACTATAAAGTCATTACTTATTACTTGGATTTGTACCATTTTTCTCTTAAATTTGACGAAGAAAAGTGTTTTTCTAACAAGATTTCTCTCTTATGTGAATATATATATATAGCAACATAATCTATTGAAATTATAATCTACGTTTCGTATTGATAGTAACAATCACACACCCCTGATTTAGCACCTACACTTGTCTCGTAAGACAATGCCGTATAAGGGTGGCTGCACCCATTTGTAGTGCCCCAACTAAGGTGTCATTCACGTAAATGCCTCACTTCACAGATACCTGTCATTAGAAAGATCTATGGATGCTCATTTAACCCGCGATAGGTCCCGCTGTTAGGTTGAATCTAACTATTTTAATACCTATTAAACAAAACCCTTAGGTTTTAGGTTAGAATTTTATAGTTCTAATTAGGTTGTTGATCTGAGTGAACAGAAATACTTTGGTGAAAGATGGAATTCCTACAGTCGGCGGGAGTGGAGGGGGGGGGGGGTGGTGGTTAGATCCGATCTAGCCCCGGGACCGATCACGTGTGTCTCTTTTTTCAGAAATTGTTTTGACTTATTCTAGTAAATAAAGGTTTTTAGTTGTTTATAGTATTTTGTAAGGTTGTATGCGGCAACGCAGTATGCAAGCAGCTCACTTCTTCCGTCACAGTGGTTTGTGGTGAATAACAAACTTAACGAATTTGTACAAACGAAAAATACATATACTAGAAAACTGTTATTATTTGTAACACAGATAACATATATCGGAAAAATATTCAAGAGTATGTTTAAAAATGTATTGTATAGTGTATGTTCTACTAGATTTGCTAGAAGTGATTTATTTTTAGCAAAAACATTAACTATAACATTATATTTCCTATTAGTAGTTTTTATTACCATGTTTAAAACATCTTAAGCTATCATCGGTGATTGGAATTACTAGAACGTATCGCATAAAACAGAAGCAAGAGTAGATGACATATGTTAGATTGAACCTAACACGCGAGCGATGGCATGATTTTTTACAGCGCGACTGTTGGCCGGTTAAATAAGTACTTTTATCTTTCTTTGAACCATAATTATATTCTGATTGTTGAACTTAATACACATTTTACAGAAGAAAATTCTCCCCATAAAATAAGTATCCAAAATTATAAATTATTGTTCTATTGAAATTCTCATTACTATAATTAAGTCTATACAAAATAAAATAAGTTATTCACCAAGTATCAATTATTTTTTTTCATAATAGATGATTAAGGAAAATATAACACTAAAAGATTCAGAGGAATTGAGTTTCTGTTATAAAAGATAACGGATTGCAATATTTGTTGCACCACACGTTTCTTTTGTATACATTTTAACGGAACAAATCTATAATTGTATTACTATTTGAAAGCATCTTAATAAAAGACATTTTACAATGGGCGCCATATTTTCGAGCCAAACACTCTTTTATGCAAATAGAATATTCCTTCAACTCGCGATCACATATTATCTTTCACTATACTTTGCTGCTATTTTCTCTCTCTCTCTTTATATATATATATATATATATATATATATATATATATATTACTGCGACCTTCTTTTGTTGGAACCTGAAGATGTTTTCCTAACTGGAGAAACTTTTTTTTTAATAATACTGATAAGAAAACCTCAATTTTAAAGTGAACGAAGAGATTTGTGAGAGAATAGAGAAGAAACACGATCTCTTCAAAAGATTTGGTTTGGAATAGAAAAGGTACTTCTTTTCATGAAACTTGGATGAGTTACTAAAAGAGAAGTTCAGTTATGAAGAATATAACTAATATAAAACCCAAGTGACACATCTCTTATTGAGAATTATCAAGCATAAAAACTTAAAAAAAACTTACTTATATAATTAAAAAAGAAACTCCAAAAAGGAAAAGCAAGGTGAGGATAAAGGAAAATTCTAAACTTTACCTATATATAAAGAGTTACCTCTAATGTGGGGAGGTGCTGTTCTATAACTTATCGCACAGCTTTACGCACTACAGTTTACAATATAACTCGTTTGTAACTTCTTGTTTCCTAGATTGTAATTTTGTACTAAGACCCTCTGATGATGATGATGACATGGTCATCGAAATGCACATAAGGATTTAAACTTAAGTAACCTCTTTTATTGTCATTTTTTATTATTATTGTGGTATTGGGGTTATTTTCAGTTTTTACATTGTACTACACGTAGATTATAAAAAATTATCTGTGACATAATGACGTCACGGAAAGAGATCAGTAGAGGGTTAGAATAGAAGCGTGCCATTGTATATGTGGTTACGTACAGTTACACGTTATCTATGGATTTCGCATTCTTACTGAAGTATTGTTAAACGTTAACTCCGCCTATTAATGGAACAGATATCTAGACATAGTTTTGTTCAACTGTTCATTACCTAACGCGAAGGTAGGATGCTAAATAGAATAGTATTTATAAAATATTCTTCTAAGTTATTTAATATCATGTCTGAAACTATTTCATTTCCCTTGAATTACTTTTGTCTTCTGCTTATTCAAGGCATGCCTTTATTAAATACTTCTGTGGCAATGTAATGAAATTACATAAACATTCTTATACTTTATTACAAAAGAGAAATCACTTTGTTATACATTAAAGACAAAATTAAAACACCCTTATACATTTAGTTTAGAAGCTAATAATCGACAAACATAATACTAAAAGATTTAAAATGGCATAAAATAGAAAAAAAATAATATAATATTATAGACAATAATGAAAAGTTTCGAATAAATCAACACTGAACCGTTATATAAAATAACATATTATTTATAACAATGTTGATAGATTTTTCTTTGTAAATACTTACGCGATTTGTTTCTAATATTGTGTTTCCAATGTCTTATTTAATTATGAAATATTCTACCTTGGAAATATAAAATTATTACAGCCTAATTAGTAACAATATTTAAGAAACCCCGATGAATATCTGTCCAGGTAAAAGTGTTCCTAGTGTACACAAAAATATCAGGAAAGTAAATTTATCCCACTCGTATTAAGCGGTAATTTTCACCTGGTGTTTTACATTGAAGGAATGTCAAAGGGTTACATTATTAAAAAATTTAATAATTTTTTCTCAACTTTCGATATATGTTCAAGTATTTTCGTTATGGAAACTAACATTGTCAGGAAATCGTACACCTCATTCTAGAGCTATATTAGGGTTTACCTAGTAAATAGCAATCAGTAAACAGTTCGATAATGTTTATATTTGGTGTCTCTCTGTAGTTTACAGAATCGATATGTTTCGTAGCAGAAATGTGAACACGAACTTACATGTCTATAGCCTCAAAATATTTCCATTTTGGTGCTAGCCATACTTTAGGGCCTCTAATTGGTCTATTCAAAAACATTTGGTCTTAAAAATGGACGATTTATTGTACTTTGCGGAACTAAAGCAGAAAGGTCCACCAATTAAACATTTATTGCTAGTTTTGTAAATAAAATAACATTCAACACATTACCAACATATGTATGAAAGGTTGGGCTTGCAAATTTACCTAAGGAAGATCATGTACAGAAATATTATTTAAAGGGCGATTTATATGGCCATAACACAATTTCCAACAAATACAAGACCACTGTAAAGGAATTTATTAAATAGTATCTATTTTTTTAAATTGTAATTATATTAAACACGAGTATAGGATCTACCCATTTAGGATCCAATTTCATGAGCGCCACAGGTACAAATTAATTCCTCGCCTTAGTTTAGTTGTATTTCGCTAAAAAAATATTCTCACTTATGAAGCTAAATTTTATATAACTGTATGAAGCAACTGTGGCATAATGTTTATTTTTAATTAAATAAAACCTCTAAACCACAAATAACATTTTATTTAAACCTTATGTACATTTCGATTGCCCAGCAATCATCTTCAGAGGTATTTAAAAAATACAACTAACTTTAAACAACATAATACAACAAATATATAGGCTTAAACCGGCAACTACTTCGCCACGCCCCTTATTTAAAAAACTAGTACGACCAATCACGTTGCAGTAAATTCCCCCTCTACTACTAGGTCCGGTCTTCCCCCTCTTGTGGTGAAGAGTTACCGTTACAACTATTTCAATTTTACTAAACAACAATAACATTCCTTATTAACAAAGTTATAACTATCTCCTAATTAATGAATATAACTGAGATTTAGGGATAGGCCCTTTATGACAATTTAATAAATTAATTTCGTCATATTTGTGAATGTACAAACTTTCAAAACTATACAAAAGACCTTTTGAATTAACATTTTTCAATAATTTTAGATCATTTAATTCTAAAGTGTGTTTAGTGTTTAGAATATGTTCTGCAACACTAGATTTTTCAGGTCTTTGAAATTTTATATGGCTAATATGTTCATTAAATCTGGTTAATATTTTCCTTTTCGTTTGGCCAATATAAATTTTACTACATGAATTACAATTTATTTTATAAATCCCAGATTTATCTATCATCTTAATTTTATCTTTTGGGTTACCTAATACATTTTTTAAGCTATTTAAGCTTTTGTAAGCTACTTTTAAATTTACGTGTTTAAAAACTTTATCTAGACCTTTTGTTAAATCCATATCAAATGGTAGGATATTGAATTGATTTTTAACATTTTCTTTTTGTGTTATTAAGGTAGTAGAATCGTTTCTAAACTTTTTTAATTTTTGTTTCCTCAATATATTATCTATTATTTTAGGATCATAACCATTGAATTTAGCGATCTCTTTAATTCTGGCCAACTCACATTTAAATCTATTTTTATGCAAAGGAATAGTAATTAATCTATTAACCATAGTGTTAAAAGCTGCTAATTTATGGGATTTGCAATGGTTAGAATCTACCGGGATATATCTATCATTATTTGTGTGTTTCCTATATATATCAAATTCAATTTTATTATTATTTCTAAAACATAATACATCAAGAAACGGTAAACATTTATTATGCTCTATTTCAAAAGTAAATTTAATGTTTTTATGTTCATTGTTAATTAATGATAAAAAATCTTCTACGTTAAACTCTTTGGTATTAAAAATTGCGAAATCATCATCTACATATCTAATCCATACTCTAGAAAAATACGGGAGTCTGTTTCTTAATTCCTTTTCAAAATTTTTCATAAAGAGTTCGGCTATGAAAGGTGATAAACTATTCCCCATAGCTGTACCATCTTTTTGTTGGTAAAATACATTGTTAAATGAAAAATAATTCTGGGTCATACCACTAAAAAATGTATTAGGTAACCCAAAAGATAAAATTAGGATGATAGATAAATCTGGGATTTATAAAATAAATTGTAATTCATGTAGTAAAATTTATATTGGTCAAACGAAAAGGAAAATATTAATCAGATTTAATGAACATATTAGCCATATAAAATTTCAAAGACCTGAAAAATCTAGTGTTGCTGAACATATTCTAAACACTAAACACACTTTAGAATTAAATGATCTAAAATTATTGTAAACTGTTAATTCAAAAGGTCTTTTGAATAGTTTTGAAAGTTTGTACATTCACAAATATGATGAAAATAATTTATTAAATTGTGATAAAGGGCCTATCCCTAAATCTCAGTTATATTCATTAATTAGGAGATAGTTATAACTTTGTTAATAAGTAATATTATTGTTTTTTAGTAAAATTAAAATAGTTGTAACGGTAACTCTTCACCACGAGAGGGGGAAGACCGGGCCAAGTTGTAGAGGGGGATTTTACTGCAACGTGATTGGTCGTACTAGTGTTTTAAATAAGGGGCGTGGCGAAGTGGTTGCCGGTTTATGCCTATACATTAGTTGTATTATGCTGTTTAAAGTTAGTTGTATTTTTTAAATACCTCTGAAGATGATTGCTGGGCAATCGAAATGTACATAAGGTTTAAATAAATGTTACTTGGGGTTTAGAGGTTTTATTTATTTAAAAACTAAATTTTATATGTTTTATCCGGGTTCAATTTTTTATTCGTCATTTTGTACCTTAGTTTATTATTTATTAGTTGATTATTATGTGTCAACATATTTAATAAAAACAAATTAAGAGTTACTTAGGGATTGAAGTTTGCTTTAGATTCTAGGCTCCCACTATTGTTGTTAATTTCGTATGTACACAAGAATACACTACTGGCTGACACCGAGTAAAACCTATGCTGAGCTTCTCCCTCCAGCTGACATAAAAACTACTGACGCGTTCTGTTATGTCTAGATGTCTGACTCAATGGGGCATATATACCTTTCCTTATTTATACTGTAAGTTTCGAGAGTCGATAAATATCCCTTACACAGCACAGACATCTAGTAATGTGCGTGACATATCAAAAAATAAACTCTCTTGAACTAAACAAGTTAGTCCAACAATGATGACATTTATGACTAGCTGGGCTATTCTTATTTCCTGCTACTAATAATTTGTCGTTACTAGCAGATCTAGTTCATTATCCGCAACAGATTAAATAGCATAGAATTATTAGTTAACAATAATTTACATTAGCTATTACTTTATGAATAACATGTACATCCTTGTCGTTTTAGGTAGATCGTTTATTTTAAAAACGGTTTTATGGACTGGTATGTAATTTTAAAACCTCGGTTTTACTATATATTATATTTTTTTATAGAAGAATAATAAAACGAGCAACAAAGAATAAATGTAAATGCTACGTGACTTTCAAGTAATTGATGAAAATAATGAAAATCTTATTATCTCAATAAAAGGAATATAACGAAACAAAGAGGGTTGTAAAAATGTATGTAAAATTTGGTTATGTGGTATGTAATTAATCCACGCGTCATTTGTTTCTCGCTCTCTGTATATCTGTTTAGGTAGAAATGGTTTCCTATAGTAAGTAATTCCTATATTTTAGAGGCTGTTACTCGAACTAAATGTGTGTATGACTGTCTAGCTCAATGCAATAATGCTTAATAAATTGGCGCTGGAATGGAGTCAAATTCGAGTGTGTTTATCTGCCTCGTAAAAACGTCTATTTGCTTGTTTAAAGTCGTGTTTTAATGAAATATTTTATTACCGTAATGGTTGGGAGATACCCAGGGAAGCACCTCTTTTCCATCTAGTGATTAAATTTCTTTTTTAATTTCTATTTATGTTCAGAGATCATTAACAAAACATACGAAGTTATTTGCCACTGTATTATTATATATTGATTTTTTCGTAATAAAGGTATGTTTTTCAAAACGCTCAAGCTTGTTAACAGCATTTAAATTGTTTTTGTCACCTACAACATTAAATAAATTTTAAAATCTACTTAGATCGACTTAACGGTGTGACGACTTGAAAATATGTCTCTGGTTCGCGTAATGTTTTTACAATTCACGTTACAGATTTAAGGTTATTGCCATGTGTTTATACGGACAATAAATTTTGTGTGAGATGTTGTTTTAATTAAATAAATAAAAATACTATAAATAAATACTAAAAATGCTTTTGATACCCACACTATACATTTCTTTTATTTTACTAAAAAAACGTTTTATCCATGTTTCGATTAAATGGTAGTCATCTTCAGTAGTACTATGTAATGAAATGTCAGAAGATGATTAACATGTAGTATAATTAAAACAAATAAAAACAAGATGGTTGTAAGTTAGAGTTTGTAGTAGTAACACTTACTGATGATGATGAGTTTGTCGTTGAAACGCGTATGAGTTAATAGATGACTATTTTGTGAGTTTTGTTAATGTTTTAATTAGTTTTAACATAACCTCAAAAGCTAAGCTCAGAGAATAATATGTCGTATAACTGTACATACAGTAATTTTTAGTAAAGTATACAAATTCTATATTGTTGTGAGAGAGACATTTTATTTATTTATTTAAAGTTAGTTCACAGTGCTCAAGACATTTATCATTATTATTTAAATTAATGCAGTTCCTTTGTGAATCAGATGAAACTATCAATTTAAACAGGCCATCTTTCGATAGCGGCTACGTTTTCATCAGACCTTATTTCTCCTGCAATAAATTAAAAATATCGTATACACATGTCAAACCATGGAATATATGTTTTAATTAACGTACTACATTCATGTCCATATGTACCCGCAATACATGAGAAATAATGTCTGATAAAGATGGCGTGGCCGTTATCGATACGTTGCCTGATTGAATTAATATTTTTTTCTGACTCAAAGAATTATTTAAACAATAATATCTGCGGGGTAAACTAGTTAACAATGTGAAATATATTTGAAACCATACACTTCATCTTATTTATTATAGTAGGATTAGTTTTAATTGTTTATCATGCAAGCTTATTAAAGAATTTATTTTTAACAAAGTCGTGCGTCGAACGTGGTGCTGTATAGGGAGGGTTAACAAAATCCGTCGCTCAAAACAAATATTTTTTTAATGTAACAAAATATATTTTGAACACCTAGTTTGCATCTGCATATTAAATAAGGTATCTCGGGTGTTTCCCTTGACAGAACAGATGGAGTGAATTTAAAAATGTCTACTCTGTGATGACATAAACTGAGTGTTATAGAAAATCGGAGATTTATCTATATTGTAAAACATATATAGGTTTAAACATTATATATTCTATGCTAACAGAATGTCCTGAGTATAATAAACCGGTAGAAAGGCATAAACAATAAAGTATTTTGGCTGCCAAAACTGACGAGGTATCGAAACAGTCATGAAATAGAAAACACAAAGGTGTTACTAGTATATTAGTAATAATAACAAATAGTAGGAAGTATTTATTTGATAAACTAAATAAAATTCAACTGTATCAAAAATGATTCTATAATAGTTTACGTACATTTTTATACATTAGTTTTTAATTATATATTAAAATAGTGAAAATTCTTTCGTCTAAAAAAACAATTAGTTTTAAAAATGAATACTTTAAAACTATCCTAAAACTTGAAAGAAATGTTCATCTTGATACTTCTAAGGCATTGATAGAAGAACTATTCATTTCAACACACACAAATTGATTCTGTGACCCACACTGTACCAAGCAACGGATACACCTTTTAAGTTACGTAAAATGTTTACAAATATAAAATGATAATTGTCTGGAATTTCATCTAAAAACAAAGATAAAATGAATTTATTGTGCATAGGTTCTCCTTAGTGTATTCTTAACATTTATTGCCAGATATTTGCCTCAATAAGAAATTGTTTAGCTTTGGATAAGTTCAATAGTACTCTTGTATAGTGTATAACAGTTGTATAGTTCATTGTAGTATTTCTAGCATTAAATACAAGAGTTAGATATTAGCTGAAACTATCAGAGCTTTAGCTGGCTTGTATTTACCCTACAATGCAATGCATGAGAAGAATATTTTGTGGATATCTGAAGTAATGTTGTTTTAAATAATGTCAGTGACTAAATAATTCGTTCATTTCTGAAAGCTTTTTATCGTTGCAACGTTCTGCCTAAAAGTAGATTTATATTTTGATGTCATGTAAAAAAACAATGTACACAAATACAATTGAGGATGTTCAATGAATCTTAAAGGGAGCAAAGCCTTAAAAGTTAAACTTGTTTAGAATTCAACTAATCACATAAAACGCTGCCTAGTGAATGTACTCAAGTTTAACAACTTTGCTTCTTCAGTTCAAGTTCTTTAGATCACGAAAGCTTGAAAAGAAGCTTTAAACTTTGAACATTTCTCTTTGTGTCGAGCGCGGACGTAGAAAGTAGATTTGTAGACTGGACGAATGTCTTCTGCAAGGGGCTGCGCGCGAAATCAATATTACCATTATTTTTGAATAATATGGCTACATTTATTAAACTTTGTTATTGTGTAATAACCCGAGATATTCTTTGGGTTTCTATGATATTCAAGTTTATTAAAGTGATAATGATATTTATAAATTACTTGAACATTTAACACAAAATAGAATTTTACTGTAGTGTAAATGTAAATAAATATTTAATTAAAACCGCAGACGAAAACAAAATCTCCATATGTATTGAAAACTATAAAATACCTAATAGAAATGAATTAACAAATTATAAAATGTAAAATAACATTGAATTAAATTGTGCAAAAAATCGGGTTATGAATTAATGTAAAGCATAAACAAATAGTACCAATAGTATCAAAACAAAACAAACAAATATTTCTAAATACTATAAAATGATGAAAATATGTAACACAATTTAAATTAAAACACTATATATATATATATATATATATATATATATATATATATATATATATATACTTGATATTTTACATTATCCATTGTTTTTCCGTTGCACTGACTTTATGAAGTTAATGGTCACTTGACCATTGTCGAATCACTGATTATTTTTTCTTAATTTTTCTGGTGCGGATGTTCGAAAGGCGCCTCATCACTCAAGGTAAAATCATTGCACTTAATGGTGGATAAAATTACTTACAATAGTAATATATTAACTTCATATATATATATATATATATATATATATATATATATATATATATATATATATATATATATTTATATATATTTATATATATATACATGTCGATAATGTGAGGTAAATGGAACCGAGACCCCCACGAATTACCGAAAATACGGATTGCACAGAAATACTTTTTTGTGCGTTGGATAAAATAGGGCTTTTAATGGGCCCTATACAATAATTAAAAATGCTCTTAATAAGTTTACAAAACATGTATATAATACTTTATATAAACATTTCATAAAAGCCCGACTTATTTCCTTTGTATACCGTATTTTTATAATCATTTGTTTCAAAATGATAAAATAGGTTCTAATAGAAACTGATTCGAATTTAACGGAAGCTTGAAATATTGGGACATGGCATTTTGAGCCTCCACTATATATACATATATATATATATATATATATATATATATATATATAAATATATAAATATATAAATATATATATAAATATATACATAAATATATATATATAAATATATATATATATATATATATATATATATATATATATATATATATATATATATATATATATATATGAGTGTGTGTTGCAACGCCCCCCCCGCTCCGCTTCATTTTTTAGTTTGTTGTTGAAATTACCTATTTATTATATATTTATATATCTGCTGCTCACACCGTTTTGTGTACCGTCTTAAAATCCCTAAAATTTGTCTTTTATGACCGCGTAAGGACCACGCCTAAACGTAAGCCTATTCCCGCTGACTTCTACCTTAACGTTTGTACGACCTCCCCTAAGATGGTTGGCAGGTTTTTTGGGTCTGTATATAATCACACATGTCAGTAAAATAGTCAGCTGGAAATTAACAACATTTATATGAACACAAAAAATTTTCAGAGAATCTTACTACTTCATGAGATCTGCAGGCACAGCAAGGGGACGTGCAAAATATGATCATGTTTAAAATACCTTTTTTAAAAGGCTCCTGTGTTCTTTAAATATGATCTGCCAGTATACATCGTCTCTGGGCTTTAATACAAAAAACCAACTAATTTTTAGAATAGCTCAATAAAATTGTTCTCAGGAGAGAACTCGTTTGAAGAAACATTAGGTTCTGAATTTTATATATTTATTAATAAATGAAATTTAATTAAAACTGTACTTTGATTTTATAATCATTAGTTTTTATTGGTTGTTCATCACAGGATAAATTCAAATACTGTTAGTTTTTATAATGCATTTAATTACTGATTTTAAACTAATATAATTTTCTTTTCAAATAAAATACATTTAACTCTCTTTTTATCCTCACAAATTATTAATTAAACTTTCTCAAATATCTAAATCCTACATTACATATACAATTCATTATTACATTTACACATTTTTAAACAAAATTATTTGCAAATTAAACATAATAAAAGTTTTATCTTCTTATTTCAAGATTGAATTGGTAAATTCACATTTTATTATAATAATTTTAAAATTTATATGATTCAACAAATCTGGTCATCTTGAAAATGATTGGCTTATGGCCAAATCCACTTTGTAAATTTAATATTTATTAATCATTATTTAAACATTTTTGTTATACTAATTAATTTTATTACTTTTAAGATTTATTTAATTTTTCAACACAGAATGAAGTCATTGTTTAAGTTTATTTGGTAATTTTAATTTAATAAATTTAACTGACTAAATTTTACGTTAATTTCTATATAATATAGAAAATGATTTGCCAAGGATTTCCCTGCCGGACCTAGAGTTCTCTCGTCTGGATTCCCTGGTCCCTGGACATCGGAAGTTGCCATCCCTGGTCAGTCGATGGAAGTCTTTCTCCATCTCCACGTCCTGAGTCTGAAGCCTTCGTCCATGGACTGAAGTAGACGGTAGAAACGTGGCTATTTTGGTTCCATCTGGCCTGATGTTGGTTGTCCTAGGCGCTGACCGACATTACGACCATTAGCACCTCATATTAAAATGTTTTACAGACTGCCTTACAGGTCCGTAAGTTCCTGTATTTATTGCGGCTATGTAACCCTTCCCCTCTGCTCTAAGCTCGTCGCTATAGAGCTATCCAACCTCGTTTCTTGTACGGGAGGGTTGGACAACGTATTAGTTTTAACCTGCATAATTTTGTTATCTGTTTTAGAACACTGAAAATGTCTATTATTTTTAAAATGGCTGTAACTTTTTTGTTATTTGAGTTTTTTAAATTCTGTTTCATTATTGTTTATTATGGATTTTTCTGGTCATTTCAAAATGCCGATGATAATTCTACGTGGCCTTGTTCTCAAGTTAGAATCTTTCGGCACTTAGAAATTTTTCACTTCATTCTCGTTTGTTAAATTTAGTTAGTTATTACAGTTTCATGCTAATACAATTTTTAATTTGTCGTAATAATACTTATTCAAAACTTTACTGACTTTTTGACTCTTTACTATGTTTATTATACCATAATTTAAAGCCTTATTATTTCAATAATAAAATTGTTATTTAAACGATAGGAAATGATTAATTTCCTAATTTTAACGGTGATTCAGTCCGTTTCAGTGTGTGTGTGTGTGTGTGTGTGTGTGTGTGTGTGTGTGTGTGTGTGTGTGTGTGTATATATATATAATTCATACAATTGTTTTCTAATAGTTAATTTGTTATTTCAATCTTATATGTATATATATACTTAAATTATATTTTTTTTATATAAAGACATCCTGCATATTTCAGAACTTGTAACCTAAACGAACTTTACATACTTGGGAGAGAAACTTGAGATTAAGCCTTTGGTAAATAGACTAAATCTATTAGTAATGCGGCCCTTGTTTAATTCATTGTCTCCGGTAGTGAAACTGGTTTCTAATGCACTTCAAACGATTGACATAATATGGCCACACTTGCGGTTCAGAACTTTGCCATCAAGTATCTGATGCAGGAAGATGGGTCCATGTTGCAAGGTCCGGACTAAGAGGATCCATAAGAATGCGTAGAGAAACGCGGGAAGTATAGAAGCAATTAGTCTAACTTCTGAATTGTTTTAAGTGTTGCTAATATTTGCTGGGTTGATGATGGGTGGTTTGTGGTTTGTTGAAATTACGTTGACGTATTGCTGGGGGATAGTTGGAGGCAGAATGGTTGTTCAGTAACTGATAACACGACATCCTGAATCAATGTTGGTGTAAGATTTTACCATAAAATAACTTTTTCATTTGCAATCTTAGCTACGTTTTTATTACAAATTACAAGGAAGTATTTTTTATTTAAACTATTTTGAGATCTTGGAGTTGGTGACGTTTTAAGAGCTGTGGTTGTTGAATGGTGATTGTGTAGGGATTTTAGGTTTAATTGATAGCTGCTGAGGGGTTTCTAAATAATTGCTGAGTGGTTGTTGGTAGTGGTTGAGTTTTGGAACTCCCTCCGTGACAATATTAGTCTTTTCACACCTGAGCGGATAGGTTCTGGTAAAGGCTAAAACATTCTAAGCATCGAAGTAGATAGAAATGACGAGCATTGACAAGTTGATATATAAAGGTTTTGTTAAGTGCTAACGAAGTATGTTTTTGTAATGCGGTGAATAGAATCAACGCTACAGAGACAGATTTAATGGGCTTACAAAAACAAAAATAAAATAAATTAAAGTGTGTTTTTTACAAAAAAAATATTCTTGGGTCCGATAGACCCCAAAGAAAAGGTTCGATATGGTCTAAATAGTACAGGAATCTACCGAGATGTACCGGCCGATTCGTACTTGGGAGAGGTTGTTAAGGAATGACCAACACTGATTTTAGTTTATAAATTAAAAAGATCCCATTTTAAAACTATGCGAAACTTTAAATTGTGTGTGTTACGATTAGCGTAATAAGGAATGCCTAAACAGTTTCTCAAAATACGGGGTCACCTGAACGCTAAACAATAACTATAAAATAAAGTGTGTTTTTTACAAAAAATTTATTTTTGGGTCCGATAGACCCCAAAGAAAAGGTTCGATATGGTCTAAATAGTACAGGAATCTACCGAGATGTACCGGCCGATTCGTACTTGGGAGAGGTAGTTAAGGAATGACCAACACTGATTTTAGTTTAAAAATTAAAAAGATCCCATTTTAAAACTATACGAAACTTTAAATTGTGTGTTACGATTAGCGTAATAAGGAATGCCTAAACAGTTTCTCAAAATACGGGGTTACCTGAACGCTAAACAATAACTATAAAATAAAGTGTTTTTTACAAAAAATTTATTTTTGGGTCCGATAGACCCCAAAGAAAAGGTTCGATATGGTCTAAATAGTACAGGAATCTACCGAGATGTACCGGCCGATTCATACTTGGGAGAGGTTGTTAAGGAATGACCAACACTGATTTTAGTTTATAAATTAAAAAGATCCCATTTTAAAACTATACGAAACTTTAAATTGTGTGTTACGATTAGCGTAATAAGGAATGTCTAAACAGTTTCTCAAAATACGGGGTCACCTGAACGCTAAACAATAACTATAAAATAAAGTGTGTTTTTTACAAAAAATTTATTTTTGGGTCCGATAGACCCCAAAGAAAAGGTTTGATATGGTCTAAATAGTACAGGAATCTACCGAGATGTACCGGCCGATTCGTACTTGGGAGAGGTTGTTAAGGAATGACCAACACTGATTTTAGTTTATAAATTAAAAAGATCCCATTTTAAAACTATGCGAAACTTTAAATTGTGTGTGTTACGATTAGCGTAATAAGGAATGCCTAAACAGTTTCTCAAAATACGGGGTCACCTGAACGCTAAACAATAACTATAAAATATAGTGTGTTTTTTACAAAAAAATTATTTTTGGGTCCGATAGACCCCAAAAAAAAGGTTCGATATGGTCTAAATAGTACAGGAATCTACCGAGATGTACCGGCCGATTCGCACTTGGGAGAGGTAGTTAAGGAATGACCAACACTGATTTTAGTTTATAAATTAAAAAGATCCCATTTTAAAACTATACGAAACTTTAAATTGTGTGTTACGATTAGCGTAATAAGGAATGTCTAAACAGTTTCTCAAAATACGGGGTCACCTGAACGCTAAACAATAACTATAAAATAAAGTGTGTTTTTTACGAAAAATTTATTTTTGGGTCCGATAGACCCCAAAGAAAAGGTTCGATATGGTCTAAATAGTACAGGAATCTACCGAGATGTACCGGCCGATTCGTACTTGGGAGAGGTAGTTAAGGAATGACCAACACTGATTTTAGTTTATAAATTAAAAAGATCCCATTTTAAAACTATACGAAACTTTAAATTGTGTGTTACGATTAGCGTAATAAGGAATGTCTAAACAGTTTCTCAAAATACGGGGTCACCTGAACGCTAAACAATAACTATAAAATAAAGTGTGTTTTTTACAAAAAATTTATTTTTGGGTCCGATAGACCCCAAAGGAAAGGTTTGATATGGTCTAAATAGTACAGGAATCTACCGAGATGTACCGGCCGATTCGTACTTGGGAGAGGTAGTTAAGGAATGACCAACACTGATTTTAGTTTATAAATTAAAAAGATCCCATTTTAAAACTACACGAAACTTTAAATTGTGTGTTACGATTAGCGTAATAAGGAATGTCTAAACAGTTTCTCAAAATACGGGGTCACCTGAACGCTAAACAATAATTATAACGTTTGGCGATTTACTTAAATAAAACGCTGGTAAAGTTTTGGGAAATAAACTTAGTGTTTTGGAATAATTAATTGATTATATTGACAGGTTTATACCACGTGATAAAATTACCACAACAAAAGAATAACTATAACGGTTCAATTGAATAAATCTGAGAAATATAATCCTAATGCTTCGAATAGTTTATTGGTCTTATAAAGCGTTATAATTGTATAACGATGTCAAAATCTGAATGAAATGTTTGTTAAATAACAAAATATAAAAGAAAAGGAAGTTGTTATATAGATAAAAAACTTATTCATGTAAATAGTAACAGTAGCAGAAAGAGAGAGAAAGTGAGAGAGATAGAGAACGTGTATGAGAGAGAGAGAGAGGGTGGAGAGGGGGAGCACATCATTGAATGTATCATTTAGATTGAAATATATTAATCTATAGATTTATAAAATATTCAATTCATTTAAAATTTTATTGTTTCATGAATAACATTTTTATTTGAATATTTCTACCCCATTTACAATCCAGGTCATTGCAATTGATATAAAGTGATTATTAAATAAACTTCCGTCATATTAATGGAAGTAAAATCCCTAAATAAATCGAATGATATTATTAAATATTTAAAAATTATGTAATTTAATGTACGATATTGTTCGTGAGTTTTGTAATGAATATTGTGTAAAAATATAAAATAAACACCAGTTATCAGAATGTATAAAGTACCATAAGAAAGGCTCAATATTAGCAGTTAGAACTTATTCCTTGAATAAAAGAATCCTGATTACAAGTACTTTTCAATACATTTTAAATATAGACTTTTATTGTTGGCTGAGAGTGTTAATACTCATCGAGTTTTTGTTTTTTATAAATAATTTCAATGTAAACCCTCGCAGGCAGTGAGAAATAACATCATTTAATCCACTTGACATTGTTATTCTTAAGTATAACGCATATAAGCAGTTACTTTATGAATGCTTGTATAAATATTCTCGTAATGTGGCGTGGATTCCGTCTTAATTCAGAGTTGTTTCGTCCAGATTTTGCTCGTTGTTGCAGTAAGATCTCTACTTTACAACAGACATCAGATCGATCTTTGCATGAAGAAATCTTCGTTAAGTGCCTTTTTTTAAACTTTAGGACTGAATTCTCTATGTTTCTGAGACTTTAAACTTTATATAGTTATTCCAGTTTTTATGCCCTGTTGGTTTATAAATTAAATACATAATGCTCGACATAGGCTCAGTAAGTTTCAAACATAGAGACTTGTCAAATTCGTAAGTCCTAAATAAAGAGTGAAATATTTGTCTAGCTCTATTAGAGAAGAACATTCAAGTTATATTTCTATTTAAAACATATATAACTTGCATGTAGAAGATATTTGTAAGTTTACTTTATACACTCAGCCACAGACGTAATGAACAGCGAAAATATTGGTAAGAATATCAGATTGCAAGTGAATAAGCCATCGTCTGAAAAGTACTTACTAGCCAACGCCCACCCTTGGTAGTTGAGCCATTTGGCGACGCGCTGACCAGTAGAGATGGGCCTCCCTGAAGATGGGACTGAGCCCGGTCCAGGGCTGTGAAATCCGCCAGAAAGGTCTGGAGGTAGAAATAGTTAGAAAGATCCAATGTGTTAAAACTTACGGTTTTATTATAAAACGTTTAAGGGTGAAATATGAAGCAGGAACGATTTTGTACTACGAAAACCTTCATTAAGGAATTGGATGAGATTTAAGGATCCGTTTTCGGGAGGTACAGTGAGGGATAAGGAGGATCACTCATTACAAATAGGTCACGAAGTGGGGAGAACACTATTGCTCAGTAAAATGGTCTTCTAAATAGCTTCACTAGAGGTCTCCTAGTTCATTCCCTTCAATGCCAACATTGCTAGGGAACCATTGTAGCACAATGTACCCTTCTTGAATCATCCCTGCCAGGGCATTTCGTCCATTCATTGTTTGCACACAGTCGGTAGTGGTATTACTAGTGCAATTATAGCAGCCTGTGAATCCACGAAGAACAACTCTTGTCAACATTCCGGAGATGGAACAAAGTTTTTCGGCAGTTTGTACTTTAGCCACAATCTCTCCATCGAATTTGGTGGCATTAATTCCAACTGGGCTGCAGCCCTCAAAGTGGGTGCTGTAAAAGCCAGCACCAGAGGCATGCTTTACCGCCGACCCATCAGTGACTACATGGATCCAGTTATCTTTGCTGTATAAATACGCAATCGTTTTCAAAGCAGCAGCCTTCAGGATGTGAGGATCACTAATAGCCTAAGAGCGTTTGTGATTTAGAGGCGACTGTTTTCCCTCTGGTAATGAAGGGAAAACCGTATGACAGGTTGGGAATTTAGAGGCTTGCTCCAGTTTCAGGTTGTATTCCCTCAATATAGATGCATCATCTGATGTAAATGGTTTGACGATTTACTGGGAAGACAAATAAGAACTTTATGCTGAGTCGTATAAGCTCTCAGTACGAGGGTTGACCTACTCGTACTAGCGGCCTGAATTTCGAAACAAACGTTATCCCTATATAAACTGCAAGCTAGTTAATACAAATCTTCATCAAATATAGTCGGTTTGATAGTGCCTGTTGTCACTGTACGGTTTCTAAAATTTCTCTCCATGCTTTCCTTTTGTGGAAGTGTTTCATCAATAACTTCCTTTCCCTTATATGTTTATTCATGGATTTCCTCGTGTTAGGCTTAGCCTTCCCTTTCCTCTTCTCTCCGGTGGCGTTCATTCCAGAGCAACTGTCAGTAACAATCCCACTGACATCTTTACGTGTCCGAACCATATCCGCTGTTTCTTCTGAATCTCCTTTACGACTATCTCCTTCTTCTCTATCATAAATCTAGTGCTTTTATTTGACATAAATTCTCGTCTAGAGATCTAACATGATCCTCTAAGAGCATCCATTTCTAGTGCATTGATATTGCTTCTGTCACTACTTTATACTTTCATTTTCAACACAAAATATTTTATTGAAGATGAAATAAAACCAAAGGAAAAGAGCACGCAGAGAACTAATACTGTGAAGTTAGTATGGGTAACACATCTGTTGTCTGTTTGGGGCTATTATATGTTGTAAATGTTTAACAAGTTATTCTACTTTAGCAAGTCAATTCCTACTTAGGTCAACAAAGAAAACGTATATTACAAACTAGCAGAGTAACCGTCCTTAGTACGGGGTTCACGAATATTTGTATTCATTTAATTTGTATTTGTATTTGGGTTGAATTTAGTTTACTGATTTAAATCCCTATAATATATCAAACTATAGTTTATAAACCTACCGTTGAGGGAGTTTCCAAGGCCAGTGGGTCGGTACCTTGACGAAATTTCTAAATACAAAGAGACTTATGGGAAAACCAAAGGCCCTCAGTTTGTCCAAGTAAAATTTTAGGTATTTATTTCCCATTCCCACGTGATTGATAGGAGCAAAATTATACCGGGCGACGCAGAAAGGCATCAAGGATACGATAAAAATAATGAAAACTATCCCTCAGGGAAATAAATAAAATTTTTATCAAATTAAAGTTGAGTAAAATATTCACAGCGGAGTAATGAGTACTATGATCACGTATCAACGGAGCGTACTACGTATACGTATAGGCCTATTTAACCCGGCAGAGGTCGCGTGAAAAATAAAACGTGAGGGTCGCACACGGTAGATTCGTCCAGGTCATTTTATTAATACAAAAAACATTACTGAACAATATTTAATTTTAAAAATGCAAACTTCGTAATTAAGTATAATGTATTTACTCAAGTTCTATTGGTATTAATTGTAACATGATTGAAATAAATAATTTTAAATATTATTTAAAGATTTAACAAATTTATTTTTTTAAAAAATACAAGACTTTAGATAAGTTGTCATAACATAAGGACTCTTTTACAAAGACTTATGTTTATTCATATATTCTGAAAGAAAACTAAATTCTGAATAAGAAAATGTACTGGATGTTTACAATAACTGTTAAGTGAAAGAACCAATTTTGAATCAAAATGCGTTGTATGTTTAAGTAAATTTATCATAATATTACAATTATAGTGATGAAATGAAACCGTAAAAATTTAAGATTTTAAACAAAAATTACATACAATATGTCTAAGCACCTGAGGGTTATAGCAAAGAAATTCCTTACAGTTCCTCATCTGATGATGCCCTTGGGTCGCGCAGTCTTGACAAGAAGGAACAGTGTGTTCCCTGCAGACGAATCTACGACAGCTGTTGCACCGAGTTTTTTATTTCCAGATTTTTCTCTAGTTGAATAGACCGCATCGTCCTTCACGTGCATCTTCTGCAATATTTCGCCCCTGCGGCTGTAGGTCCAGCATCTCTTCAATGTTTCTTTTCACGAAAAAGTTGTCTTCTAACACTACTAGGATTTTCAATCCTTCTTCAAGCCTTTCTTCGCTTTCCACGCTATCTAATAGTCTAGCAAGTCTTTCGTCCTCTGCATGATTCATATTGCGTAGTAACACAATAAATATAACACACAACGCACTAAAATATCAATAACACAAAAGTGAAAATAAAAATTGTCACACTTTAGCACACGCGAGGGGTAGCGCACGGTGGTTTCCACACTGGATTTTGTTTAGGCTGCTACACTAAGACACTCGTTGGTGATAGCGAAAATACAAACACAGCATTAGCCAGTGGTCAAGTCCATTTGAAGGTACTGAGAGGGTGGAAGCTTACAAAAATCGGCAGTTCGAGATTTTGAGAAAATGGTGAAGGCCCGGTGGAAAAGACCATGACGCGTCCTCTGCCGGGTTAAATATAGGCCTATCTATAAAGTATCCAGTTGCGATAGATTTGGTTGAAATTTTCTACAATACTATATACCTATATTAAAATAAATATGTAATGTGTCTAGTCAGGATATTTGGTTGTAAATTTGTACATTTCCTTAAAACGTCTACTTCCGCGGAGTAATACTTCGTCACATAATCTCTATTCTAGCCTTACATGTGTACATTTGGTTAAACGTATAAAATTGCAACTAAATCTATCCTGACTGGATTTTTCATAGGTATATGAAATTGACCTTTCGCGGTAATAACAAACAATAATTGTCAATATAGCTTCAGGTTTTTTATTCTTTTAAAAAGCATTATATTCGTGGGGCAATGTGCATTTTTACCAGCTCTGTTAGCACCACTTTTCGGGGGAATTACATTTTTCCAAAACTGTAAACTTTTGGGGCGTTAGCGAGAGTTTTTATAATTTTTTTCATATCTCTGATGACTTTCTTCGTCGCCCGGTATATTGTTTCTCGGTGCAGTAGTTTTAAAGTGCTTAAGTAATACCCACACACACAAGCACCATTAGATTTTTTTATATTAGTATAGATTAGTTCAAAATAAATATATCAAACTATAAACCTACTGATTATTGTCTTGAAAAGGGAAGGAAAACCTTCTGCTTGTAATATAACACTTGTAAATTAAACTAACCTAGAAAGATGAATAACAATCAATTACTATCAGTTGTTTAAAAGTGACTGTTACAGTGTTTATCAGCTGTAAATCAAGTTAGGTATTAAATGGAACAGAAACTTGAGTGTTCAGGGGGATGTGAAGGCCAGTGGAGCGGTGCCCGGGCGGAATTTCTAAAATAAAAATAGGTCTATGTGTTAATCAGGGACCCTAAGAATGTCTATATAATATTTCAGCTCAATGGGTAGAGAAATGTTTATGTGATTGATCATCATCATCATCATCAGATTTTGTATATATTACTATAGATATATAATATAATAATATATCATAACCTATGCGTTAATTAAGCTAAATAACCTATAACACAAAATAACCTTTTTATGTAATCATACGTTATCACTTATTTTAAGCCAAATGCGACGTAGTAACTATATTGCATACCTTGCCCCTATTGTGTTTAGTTTTTCTCCCATACAAAACTCAAATAATTTAATAAGGTTTATTTAATTAATTATTATTTGGGAAGAGTATTTGGGAGAAGACCCGCTCTATTTCAGGGACACAAAGAGGTGTATATAGTTACACAACAATGGAAATAGAAGGATAAGGATGGTAAGGGGAAATAGAGTGGAACTAATGTAACAGAATATTCATTGTCTGCCTCTGAGACATTTAGGGCAATACTTTGCTAGTGTCTATTGCTAACAATCGAAGAATGAAGGTTGAATATGCTTTTCTAAAAGTAACGTTTCTACACACTTTGGTAAAGGAAAATCCTGTTCTGATTGAAGATGGGGCTGTCAATACAGCCACAATTAAATTATTTTTAGCCATGTAAAACATTTGCAAACGCTTAGCGACAAGTGGCGACGAATATTTGACACTGAGCAAACACGAGAGATTGAGAGACAATCAATCACATAGCTTTGTATAGGCACTGAATCATACATATCACAGATAAGGGATAATTCCGTGCGCATTGGTTTCCCGTACCCATAAATTACTGGAGCGGTGGGCGTAATAATGCTCAGGTGCCAGATAAATGGGCTTTGGGTATTTTTGGAATTGCACGCCAGGGGCATTCATTTACACAATTTATTTCACTCAAATCATCGTTATATTTCAATATAAATCTTTGTTTTTTTTTGTTGTGGTAGTTTTCTGTTTTAGTATCAGCTTTATTAAATTGGTAATATTAACTGATCACACAAACGTTTACTTATATTTGGACATTTGAAAATATTATTTTACGTTGTACACATTTCTAGCGGAAAGTATATGAGACTAAAATATTTTATATTTAATACCCCACATTTAAATGAATGATTGTATAATTTTCCAATAATATCAACCATTTTTACAAAGGAATCTATTTCTATTATATATTTTTTAAATTATTTATCATTTCTTGATTACCTTTATGAACTTTCCGTTAGAAAGTAGTAAAAACAACAATATTGTAAAATCAATTCTTACTTAGGTCAACAGACAAACATTTTACTCTGGTTACATTTTATTACATAAATACAATTAATATAAATAAAGTAACATAACTTATGTGTTAAAACAGGTGCTCTACCACATAATCTATAACATAAAATTAGCTGTTTTATAAAGTCAAATGTTATCCCTTATTTTAAGCCTAATGAAACGAAATGTCTATATTGCATACCTTCCCCCTTTTGTGAAATGTTTTTCTCCCAAAAAAAATAGATACAATTCATTTAAATAATGAAATTATATTTGAAAAAAAACTTTATCAATATCATCCACTACAAGGTTGAAAATGCATTTGATCTCGGGTGGATGAATAAAAAGTATTTTATTAACGACCAGAAACTTTATCAAAATATATGTAAGGAGGTGTAAACTAATAGAAGGAATTGAAATAATATAAATTTAACCCCACTCTTTTATGAATCGTTTTACAAGTTTGCAATATTATCATTGCTGCTTACAATAAAATCCACATGTGAAATATTTTTCAATTATTTATTGTTGTTTGGGATATAAAAGCTAGTCGCTTGCCAGTAAAAATTCGATGACAGCAATTTTAAGTGACAATATTTTTATACGTCTTGCCTAAGCTACATTGCGAAGGGGTCTGGTTTATTATTCATTCAATTTGTGCGACATGTTCGCTATTAACCGGAATTTTTCGCTTTTCGAGACTGAGTTTGATATTTTTTTCAGATACATTTCAATTAGTAATCGAACGATAGATAATTTATATATAATTTACTGACTCAATTTTTCGCTGTTTGGCATCACTATAATAAGTTTCTATACATTACATGTTTATTTACTTTGTAAGCAGTTAAAACGAATTAAACTTTAATACGTATGTTTCATTTTCCGAAATCTACAAAATTAGAGAAGATTGTATGTTATAAATACTTCTTAATACACTTCTGTTAGGAATATTTGTATATATTTGCGTACATTTTTCTGCCTTTCCCAACATTAAAATGGTTTCGTTTGTTGGCGCGATTCGGAAAAACTCCATTTTCAAAACTTAATTAGTACTTTCTTTGACGAATTATCTATTTAGGTTTTAAAAATGAAGTCATTCTGAAACGCGTTGACAAAGGAAAATATTATAATGTACTTCCTAATACACTTCTGTTAGGAATATTTGTATATATTTGCGTACATTTTTCTGCCTTTCCCAACATTAAAATGGTTTCGTTTGTTGGCGCGTTTCGGAAAAACTCCATTTTCAAAACTTAATTAGTACTTTCTTTGACGAATTATCTATTTAGGTTTTAAAAATGAAGTCATTCTGAAACGCGTTGACAAAGGAAAATATTATAATGTTAGGAGAGCCATAAAAATGTACTCGAGTATATGTAATAAATAATACTCAAAAACCTATAACTAAAAATTTTATAACTGTTTTTAGCTAATTTACATTTCGGTTATGAAATAAATAACGATCCTCTTTGGTATTACAAGACACAAATATTTATCAAAAATTAGGTAATTTGTAGAATGCTAAAACTATTATTCCACACGCTTTCGCGTATCGCAACCATCATTTCATTGACGCATCCTGAGCTGTTACTGGCGGTGATTCTTCAAGGTTGTAGGTGTGTTATCAGCTGTCAGAGGTTAAAAACGGGGCTCTATGAGTTTGAAACGAATACAAAGTATTTTAGGCCGTTGAAGAAATATTTTTTTGCTTTATGAGATATTTGTATAATGTCAAATGTTTCTGTATTGAATAAATTGCTGTTACAGCTTAGTACTTGGAGAGATGTCTACATTATTCCGGACGAGTGAGTGTGTGTTGGCTGCTTACCTTGACTTCGGATTTATGTTTGTATGTCGTTGATGTGTTCCTTGTATCTTGTGTTAAATGATCTCCTTTGGCCAAAACTGCAAGAACATTTATTTTCTTTATTTTTAAATTCCTTCTGTTATTTCTCTCTTTCTTCTTCCTCTCTCTCTCTGTCTCTCAATCTATCTTTTTTTCTCTAAATATATTAATATAAATAAATATATATATATATTTATTTATTTATTTATATCTATACATATATATTGTTCAAATTTTCCATCGCCAATAAAATACTTTTGATTTGCTTACTTCAGTTCAAATAAATTGTTTTCAATTGATGTTTTACAAATATTAATTCTATAGTTAAATTAAATGAATTGATTTTAGTTTTATAAAAAAAATTTTAAAAACCTTTCAGAAAATGGAGAAAGTGTTAAATATAGTTATTTCGTCACATTTGGCGTAATATTAGCGATAATTTCATAAAACAGCTGATTCTATATTATAGGTTATGTGGTAGGACAGCTGTCTTAACGCATAGGTTAGGTTACTTATTTATATTGATTTTAAATATTTACTAAAAAGTAATTATAATAAAATAATTCTTTGTAGGCCTAATGACTTTAAAAAAAATTGTTTATATTAGTTGTTTACTACTAGTTAAAAACACAAACGCAAGTGCTTGTGTATTTGTTATATGGCTAGTTTAATGTTATCAATAGAATCTGAGTACAATTTGCGTGCTGCAGAAGCCGTGGGCTCAATTAATCATCTTTAGTGCTGGTATAGTGAAATCGAAGTCAAACTCATTACTTTAATACGGGTTGTTAAGTAGTTATTCATAGGAGGGGTGGTTTTATGGGGATAAAGTTCCAACGTTACCTGATGAAACATAACGAGCTAACTTTATAACCCGTCTTAGTAACGCAGCTGTGTATTACAATGAGACATTCCCATGTAGGTTTATCTGGGGCATGCGCAGTTAGGGAGCTAAAGTAGGAAGCAAATTCCTCTCTCTTATAGTATTATTTGTGAGATAATTATTTACATTTTGATGAGTAATAACTTTACGGAGATAACTTTTACCTGATATCTTAAAGGTTCTACAAATATCTCACAACGACTGTATCAATTTCCCACGGGCTCCGGTAAGGCCAGGATTAAAGGCTTCTTGACCTAATAGGTTATATATATATATATATATATATATATATATATATATATATATATACATATATATATATATACACGCTACTAATTTATCCTTGTCTACGTTCCTTCGCTGTTTCGTTCCTTGCAGGAGTAGGTATTGCAGTTGCAAACTTTGTGAGAGCATGTTATCTGACGTGACACAGAATCGTGGAAGAACAAGGATTCAACGTCCCATCGAACTTATGGAACCGTGACGTCAGGAACTGATATAAATCACCAGGAACCAGCAGGCTTAAAGTAAATGTGTTGCTATATTATACATGGTGTTTCAGAAGGAACTTAACATACTTCACAAACCTATTCCTCTCACTAAAATAATGAAAATGTTCATATATAAACATGGGTCCAGAAATGCTTCGTTATACAGGGTCAAAGATTTATCAGGAAAATTCAGCTTCTTCAGTGAAAACAACTCCCACTGAAATATTTAGAGCGTTAATTGAGTATGTTAGTTAGATAAATTTTATGTTAAATCAGCTGGGAAATCGTATAAAACCTGTTCCATAGCTCTATCTCTAATCTTTTAACAGAAAATTGGGGCAAACCAAAAAAATGTTGGAGTCGAAAATCCACGTCCTTGCGTTTGGACAACAATAATTCCGTTAAACTACCTATAAAATAAGAAAAATATTCAACAAAAATTGTAGAGAGTTTTATTCTCAAAAACATTACATAAATTAAGTCATGCCTAATGGCTTCTTGATGTTTACATAATCGCAAACTTATCTTTAAAATTTTCCTCTATACATTATTAATTTCGTGTAGTCAAAAATCACAAAATATTAGAGATTGTTGAAGGAATGTACTAGATAAACAAGAATACCATAACATGGACACAGATTGTAACTATCACATTGCAGACAATTTTAATGTAAGTGTTCTCAGAGTTTAGTAACGCATCACCAGATTACACATAACGATTTATCAAAACGTTATATCTAACACTATGAAATTATTTTATTCCCTGCAAACCGGCCTAAAACGTTAAGTCTAATAGCATGAATCTATTTATCCCCATACAAACCGGCCTAAAAGTTTAAATCTAATACTATGAAATTATTTTATTCCCTACAAACCGGCCTAAAACGTTAACTCTAATAGGATGAATCTATTTATCCCCTACAAACCGGCCTAAAACGTTAAATCTAATAGCATGAAATTATTTATTCCCTACAAACCGGCCTAAAACGTTAACTCTAATAGCATGAATCTATTTATCCCCTACAAACCGGCCTAAAACGTTAAATCTAATTCTATGATTCCCTATCAACCTGCCTAAAGCGTTAAATCTAATACCATGAATCTATTTATCCCCTACAAACCGGCCTAAAACATTAAATCTAATAGCATGAATCTATTTATCCACTACAAATCGGCCTATAACGTTAAATCTAATAGCATGAATTTATTTATCCCCTACAAACCGGCCTAAAACGTTAAATCTAATACCATGAAATTATTTTATCCCCTACAAACCGGCCTATTTATTAAACTATCAATATAAAAAAAAATTTTAAAATAATTTTTATTTTTGAAGCAACCTTTATAATGCTTTTTAAAATATTTATTTAAAACTTTTAACACAGTAGAGTAAAATATTTTATCAATTAAAGGTCAAAATATTATTCTCTTTTTGGGTTTTTGTTCATCAAACTGTTAGAGTCGAGACGTTGCTTCCGTAATTAAGCTTAATTAGGCCACTAAGTTTGAAGCAATGTTTGAATAGCACCAGACTATACAGATTGTACTACCTATCGTAAATGTAGGATACTGTGAGTACATAACCAACGTCATCAGTAGCTATTTATAGAGTGAAATATTTAAACAAATAGAAAATTATTTGGTACAAAGTTACTTACAATTTACTGCAATAGAGGATATATACAAACTAAAAACGAAAAACGTTTTCTTTTACTCATCTTCTCAGTATTTTCTGTTGTAACTTTTATCCATTGTCAAAGCAAATACAATGTGTTTTGCTAATAGTTTTATTTCCTATTTTTTAGTTGATGTTCATATATGTTTTAGTCGTGTTAGGATTTACTGTTATTTTTACGTACTTTTCTTTAAATTAAAGATAATTTAAAAGACAGTGTAAATGCTTCAGAAAGGGACTCCTTATCGGCCAACCTTTGTCTCTTACAAGGTTCGCTACGGCCCAGTTCCTTTCGAATCGTCGGTTAAACGACATCTCTCCCGTCAATCTCGACGTGACGTAGTTTTTTGTGTGTTCTAAACGAGGCTCGGTTTAGACCATTTCTCTCTTTTTGTTTCTCCGGTCGTGTGGCGAAGGTACTCTTAACATTAATAGTGACATTTTGAATATAAGTGATTTCTTTAAGTTCAACAGGTAATTGATAAGTGCGGGAAAGGGTGCACCCGAATAACTGTCCGACAAGTGGTGGTACTTCGCCCAGTGAGGTATGTACAAAACGTCAACTTCATTCATTTAATTATTTAAGGTCCTCCGGAAATCAATGATGCCGTTATATAGCAAAATATTTAACAGTTATATTTATCAATCTTGTAGAGTAAATGTTTAGGTTTCACGTTAGTTTAGTTTTATTTCCTATTTTTTAGTTGATGTTCATATATGTTTTAATCGTGTTAGAATTTACTGTTATATTTATCAATCTTGTAGAGTAAATGTTTAAGTTTCACGTTAGTTTAGTTTTATTTGCTATTTTTTAGTTGATGTTCATATATGTTTTAATCGTGTTAGAATTTACTGTTATATTTATCAATATTGTAGGGTAAATGTTTAGGTTTCACGTTAGTTTAGTTTTATTTATAGTAATGTTTTCCCAGAATATTTTTTCTCAAAGTTTATTTGCTTACTTCTTCTTTTTTGCATGGCGTTCTATTTTAAATCTTTCATAATATATTGGTTGATGCAATCAATAAATATAAATGCGTAATTTTTTTATTAAGTTACGTAGGAAATTAATATTTATTTAGAGGAAAATTTTAAAACACAAACCTATCAAAACGGTAAACATTAGTTTTCCAAATTACTCGCTCTAAAACGAGAGTTTAAATTTATTACCCATTTTATTGCAGTTCCTACTACGTCGGCATGTATTTATAACTCATATTTGTCTCGATTTTTTATTTTATTTTTTTATTTAATGACTTTTTCCAGTTTTTAAAACATATTTAGGGAACGCCTTCCAAAATATTGGGAGAATTGATCTGATTATTCGGAAGCGATTCTGGAACTTTAAAAGTGTCGAAGCAATAAACCAACTAAATTATTAGAGGTTCATCTGATATCATTTTATATAAGGTAATATATATATATATATATATATATATATATATATATATATATATATATATATGCTGATAAGTATTCCTTCAATGATGTAAAAATATGAAGACTAGTTATTATCTGTAGTACATCCGTTGATTCTGCAGTGGACTGTTGTTGGGTTCACCTCGTCAATGCCAGATGAGATTATATCGAAACGTTGGAACTGCGATTTTATGCACTGCAGAATGAACGGATGTACTACAGATAATACCTATTCTTCAAACAGACACACACACACACCCCATATATATATATATATATATATATATATATATATATATATATATATATATATGAAGTTAATATATTACTGTTGTAAGTAATTTTTCCACCATTAAGTGCAATGATTTTACCTTGTGTGATGAGGCACCTTTCGTTCACTTGACCATTTGGTGCTATGGATAACGTAAAAGATCAATAATATATATATATATATATATATATATATATATATATATATATATATATATATATGTAATACGTTTTCTTGTTTAATAATTTAAAACAACATAGGTTATTCAAATAAAATTAATTAATAAATATTCTTGTATTTGAATAACCTATGTTGTTTTAATATATATATATATATATATATATATATATATATATATATATATATATATATATAGGCTGTTAGTAAATGTTTTGTTTGACAAACTGATTATAAAATTCTTGGTTGACTTGGATTACATAATTAGACAATGAAATTAACAGCCCTCAATTTTCGTTATTGATTGGTAATATTTACAGAGGATCGCTAAATATTATTATAGTGAATAGAATATAAACACAAGATTATTACGTCTTCCTTAATGTTTGTTTTCATGAACATAATTTCATAGTTGTTTTGTTTGCACAGAATGTATATTTCAGTATTTGCTGAAGTATAACTTGTAGTACCTAAATATCATTATTTTTTTTTAAAAGTACAATAATAAAGGATATAACACAATACAAAATATAAAAAGTACTTTTTTTAATCTTTATTATTAGAAGAACCTCTATTTATAGATTTAAAACATCAATTGCTTTTGAATTGCACTTAATATTCCATTCCAATATATAGATATATCCAATAAATCTTTTTTTTAACTGCATTAACTGACAATTTGCTGATTGGGTCTGCTTAATGCAGTAAAAGCAGAATTATGGATTGGGTTATTATTTGATTTTTCTGTCAGTTAACATTTTCTGGGGCACAGTTGTCGTGGTGAATGACCTGAACCAGTTCCCTTATTGGCTTCTCCGTGAGCTGTCGGAAGCATCCCTGTACGACGGGGTTGGAAACTAGTTCCTCATACATCGCGTAATCCCTCAGGAGGAAAACTATAAACGCTGTAAGAAAAAAACTATATCATTTACAAAAAAATTGGTTAACTATTTAAAAAAAAAATCAACATCCGATTTTATGACGGTTTAGTGTTAGATGCGCGTGAGAGGAACAATTAAGCATAACTTCAATCTTTGATATAGATTGTTGTAATATAGTTTACTACATATTCTTAATAATTAAATATTAAACACATGAAACGTAACTAATTCACCTATATAGGTTATTATAAGTTCCTGTAATATGTTTATTATGTCAACGATATCGTTGCTCTAAATAGGACGTCCTATAAACCCCGATGCTGTAAAATGATTACATAAGAACGATGTATTTTCATCTCGTTGAAGACTTAGGATTAAACTACCACCGTAACAGATTTTAAATACGTATATCCTTAATACAACCAGGAAGCCCATAGCAATTTGTTGGGAGGCTGTACTGTCAGAAGGAGGCCGGTTATACGGAAGAGCCTAATTCTCATCAGGCCGAATTTACTTAACTTTAAATAATAGTTCATACATCATTGCCGATCCCTAAACTCAATGTAACCTATGAATAGCTAAAGAGGGAATTAAAAGCCATTCCAAAGTATTTCTGAATCTTTCTTTCTCCCATTCTAAATAAATAGTTCCATCCTCTTAATAGGAATCTAACAGTTCTGAATAGATTAAGCGTAAGATAAAGGGCCTTTTAGATGTTTGAAGGTTGACGCAATCCAGTAAAACTTCCATACGTCGGCTCCCTTTAAGCCGGAACTCCTGGTGAACCGGACTAGTTTGACAAAAATGTAAAAAAAAATTTCTTAATGGCATTTCTTACACGATAGCATAATCGTGCCACTCCATGTCGACCGTACGTCCACTGAATGTAGAACCGACTTCTAAGGGGACTCCGAGATGAGTTGCCTTGAGTTCAATTAGTTCAGCCTGGGTAGGGTTTACTAGCTACTATTAACTCTTTTACTCCTTACTGGTAACGATTTTCTAGGTTTTGTTCAGATCAGCAGTTGTTATGGATTGGCGTTTATTTGGTATTAGTTCCGTTTTGTGTTTCGGTAGTTATACAAAAAAAAGTTACTAAAAGTGTCGTCAAAAGGGAAATACTTTGAACATCCTTGAACACCATACCAAAATGATAAAGGGGTGTCGGTAAAATCGATTGTTTGTGTCTAGAGTGTTAAACTGAATGACTCACAGGAAACCACAGTGAATATATTTCTCAAAATGATATCAAAAAATTTGATGATCAATGGAAAGGAAATAAAGCTACTCTCAAGACCTGACACCTGAAACCCAGAGTATGGAATACCTTTCTGTACAGTACATTCGTCGTAGTATGTGTTTTTTTTATATTTTACCCTTCATTGTAATGTGTAAATATTATAAAATTAACTTCACGCAATAAATTATTGTAATTCTTTTTTTTCATTTTTGGATATTTTTACAGACATCCTAAATTTAAAACGGATATTCATGAACTCGGATCATCCCAGCTTGTTCTTATATTTGAGGTTTCACTCAATACTCAAGTAAAACACAATTCGCCGTGACTTCAAAGTTGATGTATATGTTTATGAACAGTAAATGTACACTGCCTTATGACTCTTCTTTTCTAAATATATTTCCTAATCTATTTGCAAAAACGTTTCCCCCATTTTGTACAACTTTGCACAATAGTTTTATTTTGTTTATCTGCTTTGGAATCACTATATTCCTTCTGTAGCTCTTCAACATTTGATGGTTTTCTCTAAATGTATTGTTCTGCAGTGACTTCTATAATTCTCCTCTGAGCCTTGCTGTTTGCTTACTTATCTTTCTCATAAAAACTCTCTCTGTAATGGTTACATATAAGCAATATTACAATATTTAAACCAATCATTATGCTCAGAATATTGAAACTTATATTGTTTTTAGTAACAGATCTCAAGAAAACAAATTTGTATTTATGACTATTTCAATGATTATATTTTATTGTAAAATGTCAGAATAAATGGAATGGTAATCAATAGAGAAAAGTGTTATTATTAGATAAGCTGACGATTTAACTTTTATACAATATCTTATGGAGAAGAACTCCTGTTATTTTTGCATCAGCTTTGACTCTACTATAACTAATATCAACACATGATTCATGGGTTGATTACAAAGAGAAAGAATCAAGATTCCTTAAATACTCATTTTCCACTCTGTTAGTTATATTTTAATATATTTGTGTACATTTCCTTGGCTTTCCTAACATTACAATATTAACAGCAATACTACTTCAGTTGTGAGAATGGAGTCATTTCGAAACGCGTCAACAAAGCAGAATATTGTAATGTTAGGAAGGGAGAAATCTACTCAAATATATGCAAAGACTGAGGTTGGTAAATAGTTGGCCAATTAGTATGATTTCGTTCTTTCTTACATTTTGGTCATGGGTAAATATTCATCCTGCAACCTAGTTAGCAACGACCAATAGTGAAAACAATAAATACATAAATAAACACATTAAAACCAAAAAGGATATACCTTTCCCCATTCTGGATTAAAGGCCTTACCTGATGTGAAGTCAGGAGTTACTTCAGCGCACATGTAAATTACAGCGTAGGTCTTGTAGTCGGTGCAAACCACTGTGGTATCGTACGTGAAGTTTCCTGATTCGTCTGGAAAGGGAATGACTTCGTTAAACAAGAAATTCTATGCACTACTAGGTTCGAAAAATATCGGGAACATGGTTCTATAAAAAGAGTATATTAGATAAAATATATTTCTGTAACTTAAAGTATGGCATATGTTTAAATCATTCACCCGCTTTAAGCTTACCGTTATAATAAAATACAGGAATAGATTTTTCCCAAATGAACAGAGAATTCGAAAGTTGGAGATACTTAAATTTGCTAACCTGGCGAAAGTTTCCTGGACAGCTGACTCTATTAACCAATACTATTGTTTACTTTGAGGTTGTTTTTATGTGTCCTTATATTGTTTACATTTTATTGTATACTCGTAAATATCATGATTACTACAATAAAAATATTGAAGAGAACCCCAATACCACAAAAATAATCAAAAATAACAAATAAAACAAGTAACTTAAGATTAAACCCTTATGTACATTTCAATGACCATGTCATCATCATCAGAGGGTCTTGTTACAAAATACAATCTAGCACACAAGAAGTTACTAACTAGAATGATAATCACTCTAGATCATTCTAGTTTGTAACTTCTTGTGTGCTAGATTGTATTTTGTAACAAGACCCTCTGATGATGATGACATGGTCATTGAAATGTACATAAGGGTTTAATCCTAAGTAACTTGTTTTATTTGTTATTTTTGATTATTTTTGTGGTATTGGGGTTCTCTTCAATATTTCATTGTAATATATTGTACCACTGTGCTCTTGATATTGTGTATCATGATTACTAGTTTTGAGTAAATATTTTACAAAAATAATTTATCGATCTTAATGTTTTTTACCAAATATATTAATAATTATAATAGCCAACGTAGATTGCTTGCTAGCGCTAGACTTTTACTTCTATTTCAATACGAAGTAAGTAATATATACAAAAATTATTTAATGTAAATTCCTGCTTAGATCAATGAAAAAGTTTATTTTACCTACTTTTTATTAAATAAATACAAATAGCATAAATAATGTAACACAACCTATGCGTTAAAACCGCTGCTCTACCAAATAACCTATAACATAAATTCATTTGTTTTATGCAATCATGTTATCATTTATTTTAGGCTAAATGGGACGACAGAAATATACTTCATTCCATTGTAAACTGTTTTATAACTAATAAAACTAAATTATTTAATTAACTTTAGTTATTTAATGATTATTTGGAAAACTATATCAACATCATGTGCTGTTCACTACAAGGTTCAGAAATATGTATTTGAACTTAAGTGGTTGAATAAAAATTATTTTATTACCCATTGAAAATTTGAACAAGATATATATATGTATGTGTGTGTATGTGTGTGTGTGTGTGTGTGTGTGTGTGTGTGTGTGTGTGTGTGTGTGTGTGTGTGTGTGTTTGTGTGTGTGTGTGTGTGTGTGTGTGTGTGTGTGTGTGTGTGTGTGTGTGTGTGTGTGTGTGTGTGTGTGTAAGGTTAGTGTAAATTAACAGAATTTATTATTGAGTTGGATTTATTTTTGTTTGTAACCATATAGTAGCAACTAACAATTCACTTATTTTGTACATCTTTGTGTTTTTCTTCAAAAAGCAACAAACATTATGACTGGGTAACGTGATGGAATTGTAAGAGACGTTGAGGTTTTATTCCTTTCATTACCCGACCATTCTCTGGTGGTTTCTTGGTTTTCGGTACCATGAGAGAAGTTCTGTATCTTCATGCTGTCTATTAAAGAATAAAAAATGAAGTTATGATTTAGCAGTTTTAAGCAAAGTCCTCGTAGCCATGGGTTGTAAATGGCATTATAGGGTAGTTACTCTTGATTCATCGTGGCTACAGATAAGATTAGCAAAAGTATATTCATAAAGTGAGAAAAAGGCTGTAACTATCGATATTCCTTACGTGGTTGCCAAATATGCTGATAATATGGCAGATTTCGACAGGATCGATTAGGAGGTAGGTGACTCAAAGCTAACTCCAATGGGAATAGTAACAGTGGATTGTAATTTCGTTGATTTTTGTTGCAACTCAAGGGGCCTAGTTACTTACAAGGTGCGTGAGGCAATAAAGCCACAACTATATGCCTACTATAGGCAGGTGGTTTAACGAGCCATCTATAGAACTGAGAGGCAATCCTTATCCGGATTTGTATACCTCAAGATTTATTCTTCAATTTTGGAGGATTGGTCAAGTAATTAGAAGACTATCTTTAAAACGTATTTTTGTATGCCTATACATTCATGAAATCATACAGTTCCCTATTTCAATATTAATTTAAGGACTCACTACTTACAAAACAGTTTTAAAAATCCTTCCTTGGCTTTAGGCATGAAGTAGGTCCCTCTGAAGTCAGATTTCTGATTTCCCCTGAAATATTATTTATTAAATATATTTATAATTACATATATCATTTATTTTATTATTTTTAGATATTAAAAATATATTTAAAATATATTCGTTAAATACTTTCAATGCGGAAAACAAGTAATATTATAAGAATAAATGGTTGCAAAAAAGTCAAAAACGTTTTTCTAAAACACTTTGTTTAGGATTTCAATGTACGTATAATATGAACATATATATTACATTAAACATATTATTTATAATATTATATATATTATACGAATAAATTACATTCAATTTATATAATATTGTTTAATGTATTATATGTTTTTATTGCATTTAACATATAAAATATATTATACTATATAAATATATAGTATACGTATATATTACATTGAATGTATATAAGATAATAAACTTTATTAATATATTATAAATAACGTTGCAAAAATATAATATAATATATTATATATTATATACTACAGTAAACGAATAAATTATAATATTATATTATGTATTATAACTATATATTCAATTCAATATATATACTATTATATATAATTAATTTAAATATTGAAGGGATATATTACATTCGATGTATATAATATAATGTTGTAGATAATACGTATAAATTATATTCAATGCATTTAATAAATTATTATATAATATACATATATTCTATATGAAACGTTTATAATTTATTATTATTATATAGGATTCAATGTATATATTATAATATTATATTATACGTATATATAACATTAAAAAAATATATTGTTATATATTACAATATTTATTATGCATATACTTTATATTAAACGTATATAATATAAATTTATATAATTATATATAATATACGGATTGTTAACATTAAATGTAGATATACTAATAGTATATTATTTTATGTGTTATACGTATGTACTACAACAAGCTTATAAATTATAATATTATATCTTATAGCATACGAATATATTTCATTCAATGTATAACATATAATATTATATATAATACTGTTAATGTTTATACATTACATTATTATTACAGTTAATGTATATAATATAATATTATGTATTATACGTATATATTACATTCAATTTATATAAAATAATATTATATGTAATATGTATATATTACATTCATTGTATATATAATAATAATATATATTATACGTGTATATAAATATATATATATATATATATATATATATATATATATATATATATATATATATATATATATATATATATATATATATATATATATTTATATATTTATTTATATAAATATATATATATATATATATATATATATATATATATAATTAAACATATTTAATATATAATACGTGTATATTAGATTAAACTTATATAATACACTATTATATATTATACTTATATATTATATTAAAATATATCATAAAATACGTATATACATAATATATATCATTTATTACTGAGAGAAACAAACCCATAAATCTCGTCAATAGCCCATCTATAGGTTTTTGGTATTCCTTGTTCTGCGTGAGCCCACAACTGGTATTTATGGAGAAAGTGGAAGTAGCCGCAACTGGTATTTTGGAATGTTACGTATTCATCTGGATTCAGTGGCTCGCAAGCGCCCTCAACCCATGTTCCTGAAAACTAGTAAGAATATAGCTTTAGTTCAAGTAATGAATAAACTTTATAAAGAGACAACAAAGGATGGAAGTGGTGAAGTTTATACAGTAGCCTTGATGGATAATGCTTTGTATAGTAAAGTGCAAATGCTTCATATACATATATATGTTGTCTCATGTTATATGAATAACGCAATGTAGTTCACTGTGAAGTGAGCAAAATCCACAGGTAAACCTTAATGAAGGTTTGTTTTGAAAGGTCCTTTTTCATTCAGAGTCGTGGTTAAATTAAATTGGAAATAAGTTTTTAAGAAATATATTATTCTTTCCTTTTATTACGAAATGGTCATTATTCTCAAAGCGTTTGGCTCCATGTAATAATAATCATTTCATGAATAAACTACACATTGATTCATCCTCTCATATTATATATTCTATTACTCACAAATTCTATTGCGTTACCAGAGGTCACAACAGAGGCTTTCCCCGTGATGCATTCCATGGATACAAGACTGTTAATGCTGTACAATAGACACGTTGAAAACATTTTCTAGGATTCCTCGCTACAGTTTCATTGTTTGTCGATCCATTTTCCGCTTTGAGTTTAAATAGTCTTGCAGCCTGGAGTATTACTCGACTTAATCCTCATTAGAGTTCGAATCTTTATTTTGTGCAACTCTGTTGTTTTATATATATATATATATATATATATATATATATATATATATATATATATATACATATATATATATATATATATATATATATATATATATATATATATATATATATATATATGCTGCTTGGGCATGTAATCCCTATGTACAGAAGAGCAAGTTATGACATAATGAGCTACGTACTTTGTACGGTGTGAGAAATATACACGTTTTGTAGCAGTATTATAATCCCTTATAGCTTAAACATTAGGCTTGCATAACTCTTTTAGTAAATACAATAATAGATTCTGTGAACACCTCGCGAATCTATGATACATTCTGTGTTATTCAATCTATTTAAATAGGAATTCTATGTTTTGAAGAAATTCGCTAAAATCCATGCACCTTATATTCATTTTTTCTGTAACATTTTTCTCTATATTTTCTATATATTACTCTAAAACGTTTTCCTCTATACACTGTTCCATAGAGTACGCACATATACGTGGAAATAAGAATAGCATTGCATTTACAGTGTGGGAAATACACACGTTTTTGCTGGAACATTAAAAACCCTCAAAGCCTAAACATTATACATGCATAACTCTTTTAGTAAAAAAAAATAATTGCAACGCCCCCCCCCCCGATTATCTGTAGATAAGAGTGATTTATTATTTAAAACAATAAAACTTTATTCACATAATAATTATTCTGTATACTTTAATAAGACTAGACGGGTCAATTGTTTTCCTTACAAATTGTGTCTTACGATTTGACTTAGGCAGACTCGCTGTCTATTCAAATAGTTCTAAAGAAGACAGGTTACCTTAAATTTCTCATTTGTATTTTAAAAAATAATAATAATACTACAAAATATTACCCCTTTAAACTTTACTTATAACCTGGCCCGCCCAGAGAAATTTCGGGTAAATATGAGTGCGTGCCCTCGATCAAACATTAGTACGGGCCCCCGGGCAAACATGAGTATGGCCCTCTGGGAAAACATGAGTAGGGGCGAATAGGCAAACATGTTTACGGGCCCCTTCATTACTTCCTCATAAGTTTATACAACCCTGTATTCTGTATGACATTATTTATAAATTATTATTTCCGTGTTAAAACCAACTAGGCCTACTGAATCTAATCTGTGTATGTTTAGTGCTGTTGAAATAAACTGCCATTCGTTTATATTGCACTTGGAGTGAGTAGTACATTTCAATTATTGAGTGTTATTTCGCCATTAAAAGTTTGAACAATTATGCAATGTACATTTATACTTTGTTGATATAATGTTTGTATCTCTTGTATGAATCTCGCCCCACGAGTAATTATTTTCCTCAGTAAATAACCCCGAACATAGCCGGGACCCCACTGAGCCTGGGCCCCTGGGCCTTTACCCTCTTATGCTCTTCTCTGGGCGGGTCTGCTTATAATAAATCTAACAACAAAAATTAAAATTCGGTTTTATATTCGGTTTACATCTTTTATAAGTTATAGGAACAATGATAGGTCTATTGCTTTCTCTTTGTCCTATATTTATTGATTTGATTTTTTCGAAACATATAAAGAAATACAATTTTGAACATAGCTTGGAAACCCTTTATACTTACTTGGCTTTATTTACACATTTAAAACGTACCCTTATATAAACAGGAAACAGGAAAAACATTTTCCCTCTATACACTGTTACATTAACGACATATAGAGGAACAAGATATAGCCTACTGAGCTAACATAGCTTGCAGGGTTTGGAAGATATACACGGGTTTTTTCCAGCATACGAATACCATAAGAGCCTAAACCTGAAACGTGCAAAGTACTTTTATTACGATTAATACTGATTTCACTAGAATTAGTTTTCAGTAACATCATCAGTTCATTCTGTTGGTCGAATAATTTATATGGACAAACTTACAATAGTTGAAGGCACTTCAACTACGGCTGCGCCTATTTACATGTTAACCTGCTACTAATATGGAATGATCAGAAACGCTTCTACTAATAGGTCCAGACTTATGTAGTTAAGAAATAGAATAATTAAATATACTCGTAAACGATGCACCATTACCAACCTACCACTAAAAAATGTCGTAGGTTTTAGAGTCAATGTATTTAATAAATAAATAAAATAGATGGAAAGTTACATGAATGGAGCCACACTTAGGTTCACGCATTATTTTCGTAATTAGATGATTTTTTTGTTACAATGCACGCTATAGTTTTTATGTCGCTTTTGGGATTTTATGTAAATTTTACCGGCTTTTATAGCTTGCTTAGTTATTAGTTAGTATTTTTAGTCCTATTTCTTCATCCATTTCCAGATTTCCTCACTCGCGGTGGCAAATTTACTAACTTAATACAATTCTACTTATTATATATTTATTATTATATTCGCTTTTTGTAACATTCGCATTTTTAAATTTAAGAGTTATTTAATACAATTTAAGAAATTTAAATTGGTTTTGTCTTAACTTTGCAATTCCAAAATTGACCGTTCCAATAAACTTGTTATATTAAAATATTTTTTAACTGCAAACAGTGTAATTTAAGTATACGCATTAGGTAGACAAGTAACTATCAACCAATACCTTATTAAGATTGAAGTTATCCACCGGCTTTGGGGTGCCACACCTTCCAGCAGAGACTACGCACGAAATGCCTAACACAGCTGCGAGTAAGTAAGGGATGCACCTGGAACACAGTTACGCAAATAGTAAAACTTTCTTTATGTAACTAAAGTGTCTAATAGCAGAATCCACCGTGCTAACGCTACTATTGTAGGTTGCACATATAGACAAGACATTTCTGTAATCCCTTCATTATTTCACACTCTCCCTCTATATATTATACTTATGTTAAAAATACTTTTTATTCATCTACTCAAATCCAAATACGTTTTTCTTAACTTGTGGATGACAGCTGGTTATTCATTGGTTTTTCAAATATTAATTCGTAATTTAAATTTGAAATGAAATAATTTTAGTTTTATATGGGAGAAATATTTTACAAGAAATAGACAATGTATCCAATATTGTTATTTCATCCCATTTGTTAAAATTAAATGATAATACATGATTTCATATATCAGCTGATTTTATGTTATAGTTCAAGTTGTAGCAAAGCTGTTTTAGGTTATATTATCTAATTTATATTATTTGTAATTATTTAATAAAATGTAATTAAAATAGATTTTTCGATGTTGGCCTAAGTAGTATTTAACTGTAAACAATGTTTAATTAAGTTGAACAAAAACTCGGTTGATACGTGAGTCAAGAAACCTTGATTTATTAAAACTTCAGCTACGTTACGACTAAGTTGTCGTCCTCATTCAGGCCTGATCTCCTCCTTTGAGTTATTAACAAAGCTATTAGAACCAGAAAACAACTTCACTTCTATATTTTTAATAAGTTGAATAATAGAACATTTTTCTTACTCCTATCGAACGAGTGTTCAACATAAACGTTTTGTGAGTGTACACCTCATGAGGTTTATTTATATTACTTGTGAAAAACTCACGTCTACTTTGTTCAAACCATTCAGGTCTTTTACGACTGGATACATTAAGTTTGATTTAGATTTATAACAACTACATTGTAATTCTTAAATAACTTTACAAAAGGTTGTATTTATTATTAAAAAAATTAGAAATTTTACTTTATTAATGTTTTCAGTTTGCTATGTATTTCTCATGTAGTGAATAGCTATATATAAAGCGTCATCATTAAAGGCTTACCTCATTGTAGTTAGCTACGACGAAGTTGGCTATGCACGGAAACTTATTTCAGTGTAAGACAATTCCAGACGTATATATAGGTGCCACTGTTCTAAACATAAATCTAATTCAAACATTGCACCATTTATAATCAAGTAATTAGCCTTGACTCTACAAACAGTGCCTCAACGCGTTGCCTTTGCTTCATGCCGAAATAAAATAAACCGAAGATTAAATTTTGGCCAATTACTTGATAAAATTATCAAGGTTGCTGGCATATCAAAGATTGTGAAATTATATAATTATTATATAAAACTGCATAAGGAGTTCTACCTACAAATTATAACACACACACACATATATATATATATATATATATATATATATATATATATATATATATATATATGCGTGTGTGTGTGGGTGTGTTTGTGTGTGTGTGTTTGTGTGTGTGTGTGTGTGTGTGTGTGTGTGTGTGTGTGTGTGTTGTGTGTGTGTGTGTGTGTTGTGTGTGTATGTGTGTGTGTGTGTGTGTCAAGCCTAAATTACAAATACTTCCATTTAATCAATGTTTTTAGTTAAAAATAAATATATAAGTCTATTATATAAGATTTTAAAATAGAAAACTTGGGCAAGTTGCAGACTATAGTTATCAATGTATTAATCGGAGGTAATGTAAATTAATGAATGCTTATCAATGCGTTACAGTGATGTAATAAGAGCCATACCAACCCACATTTTGCAAATTAAAGGAGCAATAATTACCGTCTGAAAATATTTTGTAAATACGTGTTTACTAGTCATGGTAAAATAACAAGTATATCATAACCAAATATTATATTTTGTACCTTTTAGTATTAAAAACTAGGTCTCAATAAATAGGTAAAGACCTGGGTTATACTTACAGGCGAAACCCAAATTACAAATGGAACATAAAAACGTTGATCGGTTTGCATGAGTTAAAATTGATTCCAATTAAATATATGTTGGTCAAATACCTTCAGCTATTTTAACGTTTGATAAAAAAAAACAAGTAAATTGAGTAAATATTTTTTAAAGTCAATTTCTACTTAGGTCAAAAAATAATTTTCAAATTTTCTCAACAAAAAATGTATTTTAGTTACGTTATATTTAACATTTTCAACAAATATAAAGAAAGTAACATAATCTATCCGTTAAAACAGCTGTTCTACTATATAACCTATAACATTAAATCAGCCGTTTTATGAAACCATATGTTATCACTTATATTAAATAAAAAAGATGAAATAACTATATTGCATACCTTGCCCCATTTGTGGAAAGTTTTGTCGCTTGAAAACTAATTGTAACTATTTAAATTAGATTAGTTAATTATTATTTGAAAAAAAACTTTGACAAGTGTCATCCACTACCACTTTTATAAATATATTAGAGCTTAAGTGGATGATTAAAACGTATTTTATTAACAATTGAAAATTCCTACAAGAAATATATAGGCGGAGTGTGAACTATAGCAGGAATGGAATGAATAAACAATGCAAAATAACAGCTCTTTTGGAATGGGAGCTTAATAGTGGTCATAATATTTAGTTCTCGCAGAAGGAGTAATTTAAATAAAACCCAACAGGTTTCTATTACATTTGTTAAAATGATATTTTATATGTAATAAAAAAATTAAGTACAAATGTCAATTATAAACTTTAAATTTAGTTTTACCTTTACCGTAAGATTTGAACTAGAATTTGATTCTGTTTGAAAGCTTCAATATTATAAGAGGTCATTTATATTTCACTGTTATTCCTCTCATTATATGATATAATAATGTAGAGAATATAAGTGTAATAAAAAATGCCAAATAAGGAAACTAATTCTGGTGGAAAACTAATGTGTATGCAATTCTAAGATCACAAACTATTGGAGGATTTTGCTCGACGTAAATGGATATTTACAATGAACATAACGTGTCACTTAAAAATATACAGTAATTGTTAGGCTGACAGGGTATTTGTGTTTCTGAAGGGGTATTACATGTTCCAGCTGAATATTTGGTATGCAGGAAGAAGAGTAAAAGGTAGAATGTTATAAAAAGTAACAAGATATATAGACAATTGATCCTATTAAGAAGTATAAGATCAAGGTACGACATTTCAGAGTGAGATGTAATAGGCCTACAATGGAGTGTAGATGAGTGTACAACGGAGGAAATTATTGTTTCGAATTTGTTGTACCAAAACAACAAAAGTTCTTGTAATATTTATTAGAGCTTGGAAAAACATTTATTTTTCTATTGTACTGTTTTTACATATTTTACTAAAACTATGCATTTTAATGAGAAGAAAGTCAATGTGTGAGTGCAATTAAAGTGGATGGAATCTTGCAAATGTGAAGCCATAAGAGCGTTACCCTACATGGAAGCGTTTTTTTTATCATGTTATTTTGAGATAAGTGCACTATATTGTGTTGTCTCCTATAAACATCATATAATTTACATCTTTAAATAAGAGGTATTGATATATCTGTTTATTAAATACATTAATAATTTTGTATGCGAACTAAACGATTCCTTAAGTGAAGCACATAATTCTAATGGATAACTAATATCGTCATATCTGGCAGAAGGATTTGTAAAGTTTTCTGTCCATGGTGTGTTATTCCCTTAGAAATTGTTTGTTTTTGCCGTACGTTTCAAATAGAAAGTAAAAGAGTATTGGCTAAATATAGTCACAAACGTAATTGTCGTAAGTCGTAAGCTAACTGGTTGCTGCATCGACCTATTTCTAGCCATCGATCTCCTGTCCGCTGTGTAACCAGCTATAGCGTTCTATTTTGATAGATAACAGTTAATAGCTACAAGTGGACGTTGACTCTTATCTACCTTCTGACGCCATTGTTAAATGTGGTTTACGTCGTGGCAACATGACCCCCCCCACACACACACACAAACACACACACACACACAAACACACACACAAACACACAAATATTACTACTATTATACAAAATTATATTTAGTCTAGATTAAAGTTGTGTTAATATATTAAATATGCTCTTTTACTTATACTTGATTGTGATCCATGATAGAGGAGATTAAAAGAATATGTAGTTTTATGCAGCAACTCTGCTCCTTGGTATTTTAAACTGTTCTTTCCTTATCGTTGGATCTTTTAGATAAATGGTGTCTAAGCTATTTAACGTCCAAAGATATATCTAAACCGATTTCGTAGAATGCCCCGACTTTCAGTTCAATAATATATGACTGTAATAAGAAGTAAGGTCTAACTGAAGGTTAAAAATTCTCACTCGAGATAAAATATTTTCGAGGATTTAATAAATTTCATGTACTTACACTTGGATTATGTAAGTTATAGTTTTCCAGGACAATCTGAAAACGACTCTGTATAACAAGAGTCATATATATTTATTTATATATCGTATGAATCAAAATAAACAGTACTGAGATTTTATTTTATATAGCCTACTTAATTTAAAAAACAAATGCAAGTAAAAAGAAACTAAATATGTTAGAATAGGCAATAAACACAATAGGCAACATTTTCACAGTTCTTAAAGATTTTGCGTGAGGTTTTGTTTCATGCTCTTTATACACGTGGTAATTCTTCCTGTAGTAGAACTATCGGGAGATTGGTGGGATATTACGGAAAACCTTGTCCTCCATCATTCCCCAGACTTAAGTTTCAGGTGGTGTAAGATCGGTGGAGTGGCCTGGGAAAGGAAAGTTTGTTTTAAGGAAGTAGATGCGGTTGAAGGAAAGCAATGTTGTCTAAGGCAATGTAGGTGATTGCGACATCATGCTGGAACCATTGTGAATTTTTTCCGTTCCTACATAACAATATTACTAGTTAGAACACTGACGGCTCTCGCGGGGAAAATATAAACTACCTCGAATAACGTTGTGGACTTTCACTTTTAATTATTTATTTCGAATAACATTAGAAACGTAATTATTTTCGCTATGGCATTTTTTCGATTTGATAAACCAAAACCCTCTGACTACATTAAATAACACTTGCGCCAAAATAAACAGTTATGAGACTGAATCAGCTGTCTCTACTTTGATTGTTACCACCTATTCTTGTTGACATACATTTATTTGAGGCTAGTTTTTGCTGACATGGTATTAACTGCGACAGTGGAGACGTTTATCGTAGAGCATTATTCTCTCTCATAAGACCACACACCGGCTCTTCCCCAAAATCTTCGAGAATGACGCGAGTGTTGCCCTATAGGTCATGTTCGTACCCAAGGCTAACCGATGTAGGTTGTTTTGGTTTAAATGTGTTAGTGAAACTCTGTAAATAAATAAAATCTTACCACGGTTTCAGTAGTTTTTATTTTGGCGCATATATATGGAATGTATATTCAATTTTGCTCTATCCACTTAATCCAATAAAACTTTCAAAAACTAAAATTTAGTCTGGATAAATTTTATTTGTGCTCATATAATATGTAAGATATTAGTAACGTTTAGATTAAAATTTAAAAAACTTGAAAACTTTATTTCAATATTCTCCTATTTATATTGTTCTAAAACTGTTTTTACATTTTAAGAAAAACTTTCAACAGACTTCAAAGTGAAATCGCTTTGTATTCTAAACTACTTTCGCTGGATTTTGTTTGCCTATTTCTAAACTAACGTTACCTTCGTAGTTGTAAAATTTTGCAAAAACCATTACAATTAAAAAGTGCATGTATAAAATTACCTCTCTAAACCTGACCAATAATAATAGAGTGGCTACACCTATCCTGCCTGACCATTCTATAATACTTTACACCATGACCAGCCGCATACAGTACTAGCAACGCCTACTTACTTCGCAAAACTGAATTGTGTGCAACGTTTGCCCTTCATTAATAAAGTACAAGCTTAAAGAGACAATTTTATAAAAACATCTTTCACCTGTAAAGAGATAGAAATCGGGGCTTCGAAAAACGTGCTTATGATGTAGAATACAAGATAACCGTTGGAAACATTATAAAGAGATGAAAATTTCATAACATTGGCTTCAAATAACGAATTGTAACTAGGCAATTACTCAAAGATAAAAACTAAACTTCTCATTTTCTAAAGCACATCACACATTATAATTTTCTCAAAAGATCTAGTTACTACAATATTTCCATCAAGTCTATAAAATATATTTATAGCTCCCAGACAATGTATTTATTACATCTCAACATTGTTATACCACCGTATAACTACGTCATACATCATTAAATTGAACATGGAAATATTCTATTGGTTTCGCAACTTGTGAAACACTGTAACTCTTGTAACGATGGGACGGAGATATGTTCCTAGCGTCGCAATTTAACGAACACCTTACAAAGCTAATAGAAATGGCTGTAGGTTAGAGCATTGTTATTCACAATCGGACAATAATCATTTATCTCTTGCAATAGTGCGGTCCCATAATTCTTTTGTGTATTTTAAATAATTGTTGTACTTTATTTACTGCAAAAGTCCATTCTAATAAAATAATTATTCTAATAATTGATATCGCTTTCTATTTCACCACTTAATATTGGTATTATGTTATACGTATATAGACATTTATACTAATAATATTATTTAATTCAAAGGAACTAAAATAATATACTTCTTTGTTTACCTAATTTGTTTTATGTTACTTTTTTATAACTTTGGTAAAACAATATTTTAAGAATAAAGTTTTGAATGAAAATTAAGTTATAGCAGAAACCAATGTACACATATTTTAATTGTCAAAGCAATTTTTATTTATCACACAATAATATCCAATGTGGTGTTTTTTAAGTCATCCCTAGACACCGCAGGTCGTGTTGTTTACTGTAATCATTCTGGTTAGTTATGTTGATAAGCGGTGGCTGGTGGTGCCCTATGCAGTCCCTGCCGTACCACTAGCGCCTTGCTGTGGGGGAAGCTTAGACGATGATTTAGCTGTCCTATTCGTGCTCCGACCCGGACTGTACCCACTTACAGTTCAATCTGTTTCACGAGTCAGTCCATATTCGTCAGTTTAGTACGTCTTTGGTTGTCTTCTTTCTAATAGTACATGTATGTTTGTTGTCACCGCTTTGTGCGTCTTTTAGTTTTCTACTCCATTCTTCATTTTTTCAGTAATTTCCATTCTTTCTTCAAGGCTTTGCTTAGCAGATACATGTCCTTCAATTTCTTTCGCACAAAGTTATTTTTTTCTCTATGTGTTATTTCATATGCTTTTCTAATTGGTGAGCCTATAGCTCGTTGAAAAACGCATCTTTATAACCAGTCATTTAATGACCATGTGGTCAACCTCCGAAGAGGGTAGATTTTCTTTTTAGGGTACCACTTGGGGTATTCCTTAACATGTTTGCTATTGTTTGTTCCATGCCCCTCATGAAAGACCAGGGCGGATATTTGGTGCATGGGAGGTATACAATTTCCCTCCTACCATGTTGGAATCTATGGATCTAATCCATATCTAGCCCATAGGGTGGCAACCTACAGAGTTTATAGGCTTCCCAATCTGAATCTTATATATGAATCGTTAATTTTTACTAATTATCAAGATGTAATAAATGTAAAGGAGCAGCTCAGAAAAGTCTTATTTCAATATCATTGTTTCAGTTCGAGAGACGTAAGTTAGGTATGCTTTGGAGAAAAGCGCTCCCTTAACATTGCGGCCGTTACATTTAGTTGGCTTCAGTAAAAGCTTAGGGTATAGTAATGCGGAAGGAAATAGGGGTTGACATTTGTAATATACCTATTTTCATTTTTGTTAGGAATATCTCTGTATATTAGAGTACAGTATTCTCCTATGTTGACGCGTTTCGGAGTAACTCCATTATCAAATCTTTAAAATTACCACGAAACGCATCAACAGAGGAGAATCTTGTGAAACGAGCAAATAAATACATAGCCGAATGTTATATTAAAAGGTTTCAAATTATTAATATAGTATTTGGACGCAAGAAGCATGAGTAGGTGTACACCAATAGCAAGCGAGGTCTGGAAGTGGTGGTGGCGTTCCTAATAATATAAAAAGACGAACTCAAAATTTGAGGGAAAAGTACGATTTAAGTTTTAAAAATATAGTTACTCCGAAACACGTTCACAGAGGAGAATATTGTAACGTTGGGAGAGGCAGAAAACTGTACTGGAATATAAATAGGTATTAGTTACAATAATATGTAAAATGTGTTTCTCTAAATTTATTTCGAAATAAGAGTTTGGAACATAGAGTTTACGAGGGGACAAATAAACGTCAGTAGTGGGGAATCTTGTACCATCTGGTCTCTTGTAACACAGAACGCATCAGTCAGAATGGGACTAGACAAGTGAAGTAAGTGCATATAGATAGATAGATAGAGAAGTTTCAGAAATATCCATTTCTTGCGTTGAGTGTCGTAAATAATTCTAAATGTAAAACCCTTTTATTATTGACCTCGTGTTACACTAAATAAACTACCTCGCTCTCAAATTATACACGGAGTGAGAAACCGTACACGTTTGTAACTTGCAATTTCAAAGTTTAATTCATTTCGGACGTTATAATTACAATATGGATTACTTCCTTGGGAGAGGTTTAGCGTAATTTTGTAGGAACGGTTACTTAGTCGACGTCTGTGACCTTGAATCATAATTTCAATGTCAAAAAGTCGGAGCTCTGCAAGCTTCTCAGTGCGTTCCGAAGGTCTGTAGCCAAAGCTAGAACTCTTTCGGGACTTGTAATTGTTTTATTGAGGTTCTTTTGTAATTTTGTATTAATAAAATCGTCCAATGCCAGTTTTTTTTAAAACACAGTTAAATTCTTAGAGATTTGGATAAGCTAAACAGGTGTATAATAACGTAAACAAGAAAAATAATTCAAGTCAATTTCTACTTAGATAAACAAAGAAAAATTTGATTATTTGTATTTTAATTAAATCATTCCAAATATATGAATATATATGACAGAATTCCAATATTAAAAGGAAAATTAAAGATTAAAATTATCTAATTAAATTTAAGTAATGAATTAATATTTGAATAAACTTAATTTTGCTCTTGACACTTGTATAAACTCAAGTGTCCTCCCATGCCAGTTTTAAAAATGTATTTGAACTTGAGTGGATAAATTGATAGTATCTTATCAACTGTTGAAGATTTGAACAAGGTATGTAAATATATATAGGTAGAGTGTGAACTATAAATCAGGACATTTTCATTAAAGCTTTATACATGGAAAATATCGTAACATAGTCTTTATTTTCCATATTCTTTTTACAAAGACAGCTGAATGTGGAGTAGTTTATGTATTCTGGGGCAGCTACTCCTCCGGGTCGGTTAAGTAAAGATGGTTACCTATAAGATCTAAACCCAAGGCAATAGTGTCTTAAATCTTTCTGTTGCATAATTCGAAAATTTATATAATGGTTCTTTTTAAGAGTTTTTCAAGAGTTATAAGACTATTGTAAGAAGTAAACTACTCCTGGAGGCTGTTGTATCATTTTTCGATAAATAAATAACCATGTATGTTAGAAAGAGAGAGAGAGAGGAGGGGGAGGTAGGGAGAAAGAGAGCAAACCAGAAGAGAATGAGGAGAAATGCTGTCATATACATCATCATATTTCGAAAGTTAGTTTCAGAAACAGAAAATAAATAAGGAATTATATTTGAAGATAAAATATAAAGCATGAGCCTTGTAGAAAAATCCTGTGAAATACGCATGTTTCAACATTATATACTTAGTATACAATTCTACTTCAAGTATCGTTGAATATTTATAATTATTTTATTATTTATCAAGCCATATTTTAATAGAAATGTTATAAATTCACCTCTTTTTCATTCGATCAAACTTTTCATTATTATTATGTTGAATAACAAAATATATATATTTTCAATCCATAAAATAGAAGTAAAATTAAAACCATTTTACACTAAAACCATTACCAACTCTGCTACTCATGTCTTAATGTACGTGCAATGGTCTAAAATACTAACTTACATTGTTGCAGAAGTTGTACAGATGTATAGTATGTTATGTAACCCAAAACAATGTACAATTTTAAACTCAATTACAAAAATATCTCTAAATTGCATTACATTTGTTGGAAAGTAATTACAGAAATATGTAGAAATGTCGCACATGAATATGTAAACATATAATTTTATAAAGTACATTTCCAAATTAATTTAATTTTAACGTTTGTCATGGGTTTCTAGGTGTAATAACAAAATAAATATTTGTTTCCCAACATCACTCAGGCCTGCCTTGTTAGGCAGGTTAAACATATCAATACAGACATATCCACTTTTATTTATCTAATGAATAATTATTATTATATAGGTTTTGTTACAATTTACAGAAACAACCACGTAAACCGTTACATGTGAATAAATATTTGTAAATATTTTACACTTTCTAGAGTTAATCGTCTCCACCGTCTGCCCTCATTAATCTCCCAGAACGTTCTTTAATGTCACTCCAGGCTACATTTTACTCTCAGTGATATATTCATGCAGGACAGGATTAAAATAACCCACCACAGAAGGGGGCTGTGGTTATCTGATCCTCGTAGCGTGCTTTAATCCTTGGTCACGTGACCTGCATTTTTTAATGTGCAGGCGACAAAATACAGGAATATGTAATAAATGTACTATGGTACAGAAATTATGTATATATATGTATACTATTATAAATAAATATCTAATGCTGTGTGTGTGTGTGTGTTTTACACAGTCACATAAAAATTACTGGACCCATTGAGCTGAAATTTAGAAGGAAATTCTTATAGTCCCTGGTTAACACATTGGCTTATTTTTATTTAAAAATTCTTTCAGGGCACCTACCCACTGGCCAAAAATTCTCTTAACACTCAACTATCTATACTCCATTAAATAATTGACCAACTGATAACCCCGTGTAAAATTCACCTGTAAACACATTTAAACAGTTGATAGTAAATGTTTGTTGTTATTCTTCTTTCAAGTTCAGTTATACATTACAAATGTAATGTTACAGAAGCTTTTCCCTCTCTTGGTTTTTCAAGAACATAATCGGTAAGTTTACACACTATAGTCTGATATATTTATTGGGATTTAATTTCAGTGAATTAAATTCACCCCAAATACAGATACAGATTAAATCAACAAAAAAATACGTCAGCTTCTTGCAATGTCCGGATACTCTGCAAGTGTATATATAAATGAAAGAGAAATAAATTCCATAACGAGTGTGGCCGGATGTCGTTACGAGTATCTTCTCTCTGTCCATGCTGCGTAGAGAAAGCGGAGATTTCAGGAGAAGGTTTAACGTTTAATAGGTAGAATGAATAGAACGTCTGTAGAAACAAAGATAGTCACGCTGCCTTCGAATGTAGCTATTGGTCATCGTCAGTAATGAACATTTGAAATGTTCTGACTCTAAAGTCACTCTAATATCCGCCATGGCATGGTAATAGCGTTAATGTTCCATACCTAAACTATGTTTAGAATTCTGAATACCTTGGTTAATATCCGGTTTAAATTCTAATATGTAAAATTTATATACCAAGAGTTTTACTTTCAAAACAAAAGTTTCAACAGCAGTTGGGTAAACACGATATAGTGTAACCTGGTAAATAGTTTTTGTTTATAATTCAGAATGTTGGATAAATATTTGTTTTATTTTAGCTGACGTAAAATCGGCCTAATTAAAACAAACAAATTCTAGGAATGTTATAAGACAGTGTTAAGTGGCAAGCCCTGATAAATTAATAACTCTTGAAATTCTCTATTTTGAGTGTTTAATGGTAGGGGTTCTGTTACTTAGAGTGAGACACCTTGTGCTTCTAGTCCGTCTGTCTTTCATCAGCTATGTTAGGCGAAAGATCGCCCTGGGCTGCAATCGTTAGTTGTTATGTGTTAGAGGCATGATTAAAACTTTTAATAACTACTTTTAAAAACTTATTAACGAAGTGAAAATGTGTTTGGTAAATTTTAAGAAGCTACTTTCTTCGTTTCCTTTATATTATTTAAAGAACAACACGTATATTGTTTCATTGTGTAGATAAAGTAAGTCCATGTGGTTGCCAAGGTCTGTCCAAAATTTATTTTCTTGACTATGTTTTGATAGAAATATATCAATTTCACACAAAACTGGTGTACAATTGACCAAACTTTGTCTTAAAATTTGTAAAAGTTGTGAACTTTTTGTATTTTAATTAATGTTGTTAAACTTATAATAAGAAAAGTTCTAAAGTTTAGTTTTTTTTAAAAGTATGGCTAATACTAAATAATTTTTCAAAGTACAAACAAAAACTTAAAAGTAATCCCTATTCTTTGATCATAAGAATATGATTAAATAGCAGCACTTTGTAGCGTCTACTCTACATAGCGTGAGTTAACGTTTGGAGACGCCTACCGAAGTTGTAAAAACCACCGTACCACAGTACAGATAATTTCAGATTTGTTTGACAAAACTAATCTTAACAAAACACCAACTATTGGTAATTTTGCAAAAGGTTTCAAATAGACAAAATTGTAGTACGTTTCATAGAATAGAAGAGGCTAGAAATATTTAAAATTGTCCGGAAGATTGATGACAATTGGTCAAGATTTAGTGAATAGTGTTTCCAAGATTATTTACAGTAATAAATGGTGACAAAACGTTTTACTATCAACGTTACACGGAACGATAACATTGTGGAACAAGAGTGTTATTTAAAAGTCAATAAATACTAACTCACGCAAAGGAAAGACTCAATGTTAACATATCATTATAACGGTATGGAACATTGTTATTTCAAAAGGAACCTAACTCGACGCTTCAAGTTTTTAAGGAATATCGTTAAGGGAATAGAAATTGGAAAAGTAGGAAGAAAATTTTTACTGTGTGAATATGTAAAAAAATTGGTAAAAGAGAAGTCAATTCATACTTAGTTCAACAAATAAAAAACTTATTTTTGTTACTTTTCATCAAATCACCACTATTATAAATAAAGGAGCATAACATGTGCTTTAAAACAACTGTTCTACAATGTAACGTACAACATAAAATCAGTTGTCTAATAAAATCATATATTATCACTATTTTAAGCATACACACACACACACACACACACACACACACACACACACACACACACACACATATATATATATATATATATATATATATATATATATATATATATATAATACGTTTTCTTGTTTAATAATTTAAAACAACATAGGTTATTCAAATACAAGAATATTTATTATTTTATATCCAAAGCTTTTCGTTGGCAAACAGTACCAACATCATCAGGAATGAAAATTACAATAATGTAAGTATTATTACAATCATAATAACCTAGCTAGGTTTTAGGCCTAGCTTACATTATTGTAATTTTCATTCCTGATGATGTTGGTACTGTTTGCCAACGAAAAGCTTTGGATATAAATTAATAAATAATCTTGTATTTGAATAAACTATGTTGTTTATATATATATATATATATATATATATATATATATATATATATCATAACTTGCCTCTTTTGCGAAAGGGTTTTCTCCTATATAAAAGTAAAACTAATTAATTAAATTTAAAGACTGAAATAATATTTGAAAATCTAATATCATCAAGTGCCATACAATACAATTTTTAAAAAAATACTTGAAGTTGAATGGATGAATAGAAAGTATTTTATTAACGAATACAATTTAGAACAAGATATATATAACAAGGAGAGTGTGAACTAATAGTAGGGATTGGAGGATCTTCAGATTTGGTTTGCATGAGAAAATAAATTATATTGTATGTTCATGGTATCTAGAGGTAATACGTACACTGTTCAAGGTATATAAAGGACATGGTAAGACCAATAGCAAAAGGTAAGCTGTTGTTTGCCAAACATGCAGTATCCGCCTGGCTGTTGCCTTTGTTGTGGCAACACATGTAACTAGAGAGCGCTTTGCTCTGGTTTTATTGTTTCCCGCAATGAAGAATCTATTAATGTTTTCCCAACAAGCCACTAACGTAGTGGAGTCAGAGGTGGGCTAAATAAAGCCTTTGCTACAAAAGCCTAAACAACGCGACTGGTTTTAGCAAATAGATGTTACCCTTAGAGATAGAAGTAATTGATTATAACTAAATGTTGCCTGTTTCTCTAGAATTCAAAGGAATTACTTTATAATAATATAACAAACTTTAGCTCAAATAAGCCTCGGAAAAAATAAAATTAATTTAATACATTTTAATAAAAAAATATATATATAACCAAAACTGGTTTCAAGAATATCTTTTGTTGAAAGACCATTTGTTGTTGTTTTCGTGTACATGAATTTCTAAAAACATCGAAAATCCGGACAATAGCGGCCGCCAGCTCCGACGCCTTTGGCAAAGAGAACAGCTCTCAGATGATGATCTTCATATTGAATCATTCCCAACTTTAAAATATGCGGCATGAGGACCAGTGAATTTACGAATAAAATTCACATATAAGGTTATATTCATTAATAATTGTAGTAACCACTAATACAGAGTTGTTACTTTCAGCTACAAAATTTTAATTACAAATAACGAAATAAAAATAAATACACAAAAAGGTTTGTAAATTTTCAATGAGAACCACTAACCCACGAAATCTTTTTGAGGTGTAAATAGTAATTTATATTTGAGAACAAAGGGTTTTATAATTAAATAATGCAATACCAAAACAGGTTTAATACAGTAAGTAATAGATCCTAAAGTGCTACAAAAATTGGTAGTAATACTTCTATACGAACTTCTAAAACTTTCCTAAAGTTTGAAATTTGAAAAACTGTAAATTTGTAATGCACTATGTTACAGTTATTAATTCTTTTTAAGGTGATAAAACTTACAATATACGTCTATGAATAATTGAGCCTTTAAAAGCATTTTCATATAATATATGTGCCTAACTATATTCTTCCTATACGAATCCTTGACCACTTCCGCAAACCAACCTCACAGAGTACTCGAAAGTTTTTATATATCATAACTAGAGACATGTGTTTACCTTGGATATAAATATGTAACGTGGAATGGATAATTTTTTATTTACTTCAGAAAAACGTTTGAAAAAAGGGGGATGAAGTACAAAGAGAATGTTTATACAGAGGAAATTATTTACACGTTTCCTTGGGTAGAAGAAATGGTTGAAAGAAAATATCATTAGAAGAACAGCTCTTTGAGACACTGCCACAAAGTGAAACGTAGAACGTGCATCGTTCCAGTGAAATTAAAAGTAATTTCCTTTGTTGTGTTTTCATATCTTCACTTTATTTGAAAAATCATTATTTTACAACTTCATTAAGTTACTTCTATTAGTCCATACTCTCCCTAAATATATTTTGTTCAAACTTTCAATCTTTTCAAATTTTCAGTACTCTATATTCATACACCCAAGTTAAAACTTTTTTAGTGGTTGATACTTGATGTTAATACAACTTTTCCAAATAATAAAACCATAATTACGTATAATGAATGAATTTAGTTTTTTTACAGAAGAGAAGCTTTTCACAAAAGAGGCCAGGAATGCAATACAGTTTTTCGTTCTATTTGGCTTTAAATAAGTGGTAACGTTTGATTTCATAAAACAGCTGATTTAAGTTATAGGTTATCAATAGAACAGCTGTTTCAATGCATAGGTTATTTTACTCTATCTATTATGCAATTTAATTATTCATTAAAAAGTATTATAAATAAAATATGTCTTTCCTGACTTTAGTAGGAATTAACTTTAAACATGTTTTGTTTATATGACTTGTTTTTTATTTACCTTTATCAAATAATAGTAATTCTAACACTTTATCAGGACATTCGAGGCATATAAGCAGTTAAAGCATATTAGGAGAATGTTTTAAAACCTCGACAGTCTGTGTGAGCTTAGGCAAGAGAGAGATATTGGAATTACAGTGGTTTGTTATGGCGACAAGTCGTTCTCATTGAATGAATGCTTATAGGAATTAACTTTAAAATATAATTACAGAAATTTATTCACAACTTCAATATCTTGGGAGATTTAAATTCATTTTAATAAAATCATATTTATGCAAGAACAAACCTATCTACAATGAAAAACAAGTTGAAAGTGTTATGAGAATTACCTAATTAATGCCATTACTAATCTACTAGTAATCTAGCAATTTTTTTGTAGTCCCGACGCAGGTTTAGGAGTTCACCTATGACTCCTAAATACTACATCTGTATTTAAGTGAGTAAAGGCTGTTGTGGAAAGCACTTTTGAAACTATATTCACCCATCGGGGGTAATTTAATATTTCACTCTACTAATAGGGTATATTATATTTAGCTTTGGCTAAGTTTCTCGCAAAGAAACTGGGATCAACGAGACGGGCAAAGGGATTTAACTTTGTACATTATTCGCCTTGTCGAACGCAGATGGGCAAATAGAAACGGAGCGGCGGTGCAAACTTGGCTAATCCTTAATAAGCTTGTTTACTTAGTTTTATGCTATGACGTCACGGCGAAGTTGTGCGCTAATTATTGGTAAAACATTTGTATTTAATCAAAATGGAAACATTTGCGTTGCTGTGTTGTAAGGGGAGAGTGATGTTACTATTAGAAAAGCATTGTTGTGTACGCTATCAGCAAAAGCTTCCTCTTATTGTAATTACTTGATTAGTAAAGATCGTTTAGGTTTCTATAATATAAGCAAAATATATAAAAGAAGCACAGCTGGGATGTACAAAGTAAATTAGTTACAAATTTAAAACATCATAAAACAATCAAATATGTATTATAAGAAAAATAAGTCCATTCTTACTTAGGTCAACAAAGAAAAAACTATTTTAGTTATTTTTTATCAAGTAATTACAATAAATATAAATATCCACATACATAATAACAGAATCACAATATTAAGTGGCAAAATAGACAGCAAAATAACTATTATAAAAAATAGCTCAATTTAATTAATAAATTACTTTTATGGAAAATGCATTAACATCGTGTCATCCAATACAAGTTTTAAAAAAATATATTTGAACATGAGTTGATGTATAAAAAGTATTATATTAACGATTGAAAATTAGAGCAAGATATAAATTATATACATAGATAAAGTGAGAGCCAATAGAAGGAGTTGAAATAGGAAAATATATTAATAAGTATATTTCGGGGAATTTAATATTCTAAGATGATTAAATACAATGAAGAGTGGGGAATGCTTAAATTTACAATATGTTTTTTCTAGGAGGATCAGTCTGTCTAGGGGGATCGTCTGTGGTTCAGAGGGATACGTAACTGGGGAAGCTAACCAGTTTCTCTCCACGCTGCGTTTCTTTTTTTTAAGTATATGTATCTAAATACTTATATCCATAACATATGAATATATATGAATGTTAAGGAAGGATTTCGAATAGCAGTGTTAGGAAAAGGACCAAACCCTCCTGGATCAGGACACACAAGAGAGGTTCAGAAAAGCGTGCCTAAACCCGCCCATATGGGTGATATAAAGATGGGTCTATAAACCCAATAAAGGAATAACACAAACAAAGCATAAGGGCAACTCAGGTAGACTAATACTAAAGGTCAGGAGGATGTTACTTCATCGAGGGATTTGCGTTACTGCAGTAAACATATTCACTAAAGTGAGTAACAAAACCTTGCAAATAAGGTTTAATACTTGTTGAAGGACTTTTTATCCCGATGAAGATCAACTGTGCTCTGAAGATATCCGTGCTTTATATCTTCCTGCATATGTTACGAGCCTAATCCAGCCGATGGATCGTGGTGTTCTAGAATATATGGAACAAATAGACATGTTAGCATTTACAATCTCTCATGGAAGCGACTGAAAGGGAAGAAAGCTTTGTAGGGTTTCTTAGAAATATCCTTAAGAATGTTAAGTACTGTATAGCTAAATCATGGAACGAAATAAAACCAGAAGTATCACATAAGTCATAGAATAAAGTCCTGAGTCATATTAAAACTGTTTACTGTTGTAGCACGAAAACAATCGCATAAGCAAACGCAGAGGATATTTTTATTTAAAGGGATACAACTTTTTTTAAAAAATATAGCGACCGCCAGCTAACCCAGGGCAGCAGTGACTAGTGTGACAGAGGGTTACGTCATTACTTATTCAAAGTAAACTTTCGTCTGGTGCCCCTACATGTGTTTGTTTTTGTGCCTCAGTACGTGTATGTAATTCAGTAACATAGGCCAGCAATTGTTAATATTGCAGAGGGTTACGTCATTACTTATTCAAAGTAAACTCTCGTCTGGTGCCCCTACATGTGTTTGTTTTTGTGCCTCAGTACGTGTCTGTAATTCAGTAACATAGGCCAGCAATTGTTAATGTTGCAGAGGGTTACGTCATTACGTATTCAAATTACACTCTCGTCTGATGTACCTTTGTGTTTTCATTTAGGTATCAAATTTATGTACAACAGAGATGACCTTAAGGGTAAGAGATTCTCTTCTCGGGGGTTGATTCAATCCTTCATAGTTACCTTGGGTTAACTTCAAACTGTTTTATATCAATACAATATGTTTAAACAATTCTTATCAATAACTCTGGACCATCTATTTTTGTATGCAGGTTTTTATAACAATCGTAGGTCATTTACCCTAAAGGTTCACGCAAATGAAGTTTAGAATTTTCATTTAATAAATTACAAATACATTTTTAACAATCTCTATCATGAGATGGTAACAACAACAAAGTAACGTTGATTTAACACAAATGTGGTCACTTAGTGAGGTAGATTTTCCTTTTTAGAAAAGGATGAAATTCTTTATGAGAACGTAAAATGTATCAACAGACATATAGTGTCCTAATTTATGCTTCCCTTGATTGTGAAATTAACGTTGTTTGATTAATTTCTCGTAAATCGTATGTTTTGGAAGTAAAGACATCTGAGGGTATAAATGATCGAACGAAAGTAGTAAATATTCTTTCACCGAAGACTGTTAAATCGGGTAATAAGAGACATAGCCTATGGGTTAAAACAGCTGTTCTACCGCATGACCTATAAAAAAGCTGTATTATGAAAACATGTGTTATAATTTATTATAAGCCAAATGGGAGTAAAAACTACATAGCTCATTTGTGATCCGATGTTTTCCCATTAAACTAAAATAATTCATCAAATTTAATTATTGAATTATTATTTGAAAATTGTATCAACATCAAGTAACATCCATTACTTGTTTTAAAAAATGTATTTGAAACTGAGTGAATGAAGCCATCTTATTACTGAAAATTTTAACTATATATATAAGGAGAGTGGAACTAATAGAGGGAATTGAAAAATTAAAATTCTGAATAACCAGAGTTATAAATAGACAGACCGATCGACAGACAGACGCACAGACATCAGACAGACAGACCAAACGACAGACAGTCTGAGAGACATACCGACAGACAGATAAATGGATAGATAGATATTGATAGACAGACAGCAGACAGACATACATACATACAGAGAGACAGCAGACAGACAGAAATACCTAAATACAGAGACAGCAGACAGACATGCATACATACGTACATACATACAAAGAGACAGCAGACAGACAGACGTACATACATACAGAGACAGCAGCCAGAGATACATACATACAGAGAGACAGCAAACAAACATACATACATACAAAGAGACAGCAGACAGACAGAAGTACATACATACAGAGACAGCAGCCAGACATACATACATACAGAGAGACAGCAAACAGACATACATACAGACAAAGAGACAGCAGACAGGCAGAAGTACAAACATACAGAGACAGCAGCCAGACATACATACATACAGAGATACAGCAAACAGACATACATACATACAAAGAGACAGCAGACAGACAGAAGTATATACATACAGAGACAGCAGCCAGACATACATACATACAGAGAGACAGCAAACAGACATAAATACATACAGAAGACAACACACAAATTGACATACAGACAGAGAGACAGCAGACAGACAGACAGACAAACATACAGCAAGACAACAGACATACATACATACATACATAGAAACAGCCGGCAGGAAGATAGTCATACATACAGAAAGCCAGCAGAGAGACATACATACATACATAGAGACAGCCGGCAGAAAGATAGCCATACATACAGAGAGACAGCAGAGAGACATACATACATACATAGAGACAGCCGGCAGAAAGATAGTCATACATACAGAAAGACAGCAGAGAGACATACATACATACACAGAGACAGCCGGCAGAAAGATAGCCATACATACAGAGAGACAGCAGAGAGACAGATAGATAGACAGACAGACAGACCGACTAACTGATAACAGACAGACAGACATTCAGGCAGATGGATAGATAGATAGATAGATAGAGATGGATAGATAGATAAATAGAGTAAATAGATGGATAGATGAAGAGAGAGAGAGAGAGAGAGAGAGAGAGAGAGAGAGAGAGAGATACTTTCGTACGCACATTCATGTAAAACATTACTGGTTATATTTCATTTTTAAATAATATAGCTGTGTTTCAACTTCTCACATCTTGTAGCCTAACAATAATACTAATAAATAACAAAGACATGAACTGGTACCGTATAAATTCTATTATAGAGCAATAGGAAAAGGTAAAGGTTATTTTCCGAAGGGAGCGTGACCTAATATCTGTAGACGTAATTAAGTTCTTCAATCGGTCTTTGTTGATGTTTGTCATCCGGAAGCATTTCCTGGACAAATACTGTCGCCATATTGTTACAACAACAGTACAATATTTTTACAAAGTGTTAGTTTCTTTATAAGCAAACAATGACGTTTCACTGCTGATGTTAACCCCGCTAGATAAATGTTTTAGCTTATAATAGAAAAATGTCTTTTTTAGAAACCAAAGTATTTAAAATTAGTTTACAACGGAATTACGATTTGCCAAAATATTTGATCCATCCAACTGTGAAAATGGATTACAGATTGAATTATCAAACGTTCTGGAACTGTGACAACCTAAGGTCACACTATGATCCAAACACTGAAGGACAAATGAAGATTCTGAATAACGACAACTTGTATAAATACAGTAAAATACTTGGTCGATTTTAATATATACTATACGTCATTCCAGGATGGGAGATGAATTTTATATAAAATGATCGGTTCATGGTACATTGTAAACTCGACCATGTATAGAATAAATTGGAAAATTAGTATTTATCAATAGTTTATACAAACATATTGTTTAAATATTTAATATTTTTAATTTTAATTTAAAACAAATAATATTGAAAATATTTTCAAGTCGATATACCGTTAGGACAAAAAAAACAAATTTTATTTTAGAAATTGTGTTGCATATTTTCAATAAATATTAATAAAGTAACATACCCTATGCGTCGAAACAGCTGTTCTACCACATAACTCATAAATACAAAATTAGCTGTTTTATGAAATCATGGGTTACCCCTTTTTTGAAGAAAATGTCTCCTATATTAACTCATTATTAAATTTAGGTAATTATATAATATTTGTAAAAACTGGATTTACATCAAGTTTTAATAAAAGTATTTGAATTTGGGTGGATTGATAAAACGTATTTTATTACCGACTGAAAATTTTATAAAATGTAAATAGGGATAATAAAAACTAGTTGTAACAATTGAAGAACACTTGGTTTGACTTTTAACTTTGTAAAAATAACTGTTTTAATTGTTTAAAAGTTGCAATGTTTTCATAAAGCTTTCAGTCCATATATGACGACACAGACACCGAACGCTGTGATAGCTATTAGTAAAATAAAATTTTCAACAAATGACAGTAAACGGTAGAACCACTGCCACAACTCGCTTTTATCTACTTGAGTTAAACGTAAACCTCACGGTAACAGGCTTCACTAATGTATGAACCCACAGCACATCGGGCTGCTCCGCTACGTGTACACCGCCTTCACCTCACCGACAACAATGCAAAGTGGTTGTGCATAACCTCAAAATAAGCACACCCACAGTGGTTCAGGTAAAAGGGTTTAACACGAGTCCCCATGTTTATGAACCATTCTCATATACTTACAGTTAACAAAATATTGGAAACATTAGGAAAGACTGGCACATACAACCAAATAACCTTCTATACATGATTTTATATTTTACACGAATAATAATATTTCACTACAGATAAATTAGCATGTAATAGTTATATTTTTCTGCATTTATTAAGTTATAGCTTATAGACTGGCTAACTGCAAAATTCTAACAATTCCATGATACTAAGAATATCTTTCTGACATATATGCATAGTATTGTATAGTCAGGACTTTTATAGTCATGTACAGTATATAGTCAACAATGAAAAAAGGAAATATATTTTATATAGTGTTTAAACAATAAAATTTAAAACTATATTTCAGATTTATCCAGATAATTATAATAAGAATAGCATTTTAAATGTGACAAAAAATATTTGTAGGTGAAATGTACACTAATGTTAACCCAAAAACACTCTAATCCATAGAATGGGTCACCATATTCTTTTATATTTTTTAAATTTATTAATGGTTTGTATAAGTATGTTATAAAATTAGCAAACATACAGTTAACATACAACTATTCTTTGAGCTTACCTTGTGAGGCTATGTTAATACAAATAAAAGACCTACACAAAATGCACAAATTAATCATTTATTAACTCATACGCGTTTTAATGACAAAGTCATCATCGTCAATGAGTGTTGCTATTACAAACTTTAACTTACAAACTTGTGATAAATCTGATTGTTTGTGTTGGCTTTCTATAAACGTTAAAACTTAAAGTATTGTTTATTCTGGATATTAGAACAACTATAAATGGTAAACATCCCTCTTTTTCTATTTCCACGATACTTGGAAAAAATCTATGAATTGCGTCACAAAACTTGTCCAGGCTTTATTCATTGGCTTACACGTCATCCACATATCTGAGCCACACTTTAGTTAAATATTCCTTGCTAAGTCCTTTTAGCATTCATTTCAAAATTAATCAAAAAAAGTAAATGAGTTGTAAGTTAGAGTTTGTAGTAGCAACACCCACTGCTGATGATGATGACTTTGTCATTGTAACGCGTATGAGCCAATAAATGAATAATTTATGAGTCTTGTCTATGTCTTTTATTTATACATACAGTTTCCTTTTTAATTTTGGAAATTTATTAAGTACGTTTTATAAATAAAACGTAACATTGTTTTTAGGTTACAAGGTTTCAAGTTGCGTATTAGAGCAGCAAGTATGAGGTGATCTTATCCTGGATTTGCATTCCTTGCATTTACAAGCTTGTACTATTCTAGTATCCGTTAACATTAAGTAACCGTTATTTTAAATCCAAACCGTTATTTCAAATCCAAGTAATCCTTTATTTTATCCAAAGAACCTATACTTTGTCCCTTTAGAATTGTTTGAAATTCATTAAGTACTATAACTCTATACATATTTATTGTTATTTCACGATCAACTTTATATAAAGCTCCAATCTTTACATAGCACATGTAGCTAATTTTTTCCTATTCTTCTATTAGGCCACGCTCCCCCTATATATATCATGTTCATATTTTCAATCGTTGATAAAACACTTTTTAATCATTACCTCAAGTTCAAATACATCTTTTTAAATTCGTAGTGGATGACATATGATATCGATAGAGTTTTTTCAAATAATAATTCATTAATTAAATTTAATGAACTAAATTTAGTTTCATATGAGAGGACAATTTTTCACAAAAAAAGGCAAGATGGGCAATATAGTTATTTTGTCCCATTTGGCTGAAAATAAATGATAAAGTATGATTTGCATAAAGTTGCTCATTTTATGTGATAGTTTATGTGGTAGAACGGCTGTTTTAATGCATAGGCTATGCTACCTTAATAATATTAATTGTAATTATTCAATAAAAATTAACTAAAATATATATATATTTTCTTGTTCACTTGAGTTTAAATTGACCAATTTTTTTTAAAATCACAAGTCTACCATTGTTTTGAAAACGTATATTTTTGGCCGAGTAGCATTGATTTTCGGCCATTCCGCAAGGTTTTAAGGCATCATCTTACTACAGAGGATGTGCGGTAGGTAGCTCCTCGACTTGAATGGGAGAATCACCTATCTCGTCAGCTGACTACAATGACTTATCACAGATCATGCCCCGTGACTAGGGGAAAGGCAATAACCCGGGCTACGAGAAATCCTTGTGAATCTACGGCGTCATGTTCAGATGAGGATCTGCAAAAAGCTTCCTATCCCAAGACTAAGAGGTGGATATGATAGATTGGATTGAAAATAGTGAAATACATGACAGAAGAGATGTTCAAGAACACTTATTTTATCATCGTCGTCTAGATCTTTAACCTTTGGACAACCTCCCGGTCCAAATAGGAACGGAAGACTGAGAATATTCGTTACACGGAGTATCCTGAGTCCAGCTGCTGGGACAAAACCGTCATACGGAGGAGACAGTATGGCGAGCAAAGTCTCCCCGTGACTTGATATAATTGCAAACATTTCACACTTGAGCAAGTTGTCACGGAAAGCCTACAACATTCCAGAAGTGAGTCGTTTTGAAATTCCTAGACGCGATCAGTCAATAGGCCTATATAAAGGTTTGGTTATTCGTAGAGGGGAGTCTGTGTTTATAATGTAATCAGAGTCAAAACTTTAGTGACATAATAACAGTTGAATGGGTGCTGAGTTTGAATAGACAATTTACAAACTAATTACTTATTGTTATATCGAATTTTGACACTTTTATAATTTGATAACTATGTAAACAATAGTAGCCATAAAAGTTGTTGAAATAATAGATTAGTAAATAAAAGATCCGTAAGAACATATCGATACATACGTCTGGCAAGAAAAAGATTCCTATTTCATATATATTATTATTTATTTCAAAGAAGTGGCATAAACAAAAATATTAGAATATTTACAGCTGTATTTGATTCCGATTACACTTTTCAAATTATCTATTAATTTATTTTAATTACTATTACTTGTTTGAATCGATTTATCATTATATTTTTATTTCTAAAGCGCTATTTCATAAGTAATTAATATTTTTATTATTTATAGCATCGTATATTAATACTAGGATGAATAAGTCGTATGAGTATTAGTTTAAAATATACGAGTCATGTAACCTAATACAAGAGAAAAGTTAGAAGTCCTAAGCAATGACGTCACAATATGCGTCACGTTTATGCCAGAGATTGCTTTGGGAGTACAATTTCTATCCAGAACCATTTAAATGGAGAAGTCTTGCACTACAAAAGAAACAATTTTCTTCAACCACCAAAGAAGTGCAATATGTTCATGGTTTCAATAAAACAGCAATGGCGTAGCTTTTCCTACGTTTAGTAGAAATGTACGCGGTAAAAACCTTATTTCACTTTGTGTAACACTCATATAGATACTTAGAAAGAGACTGAACTTAGCGTTTTGTAAGAATGTTTTTATAGAACTTTAACGCTCGAATGAAATCGTACAAAAAACGCAATATTTACACCCAATGGCTATATAGCAATGATAAACGAGATACGTTTATGACAACGAATAATTAGTTTAGGATTCTTCAATATAACTTCACCTGACAATAGTAGAATCTCTTGAACAAATTGTAACACACTTTAGACGGTGTTACATATTAGATTTGCAAATTTCAGAAAATAAACGAGAATAAATTCAAAATTGTAATAATGTATAACTATGTAAAAAAAAATTGTAATGTATGATAAATATTTTTAATGAGATCTCTGGCTGATAGTGACATCTAGCGAGAAAAAATTAAAATAAGTAATCAAGCTATGCATGCGCCCCGCGGATGCGCGATAGGTAGGAAGGCTGCTCGCAATTAATTTTTCTCTCTCATTTGGCCAGGATGTAACCGGGAAAGGACGTCTCCAAATAGCAAGAAGATGTATTTAGTTTCTTTTTATTTTAATTAATATAAAGTATTCTTTTTCTTTCAATCATGGTATAGAAGACGGCTTACGATACCAGATACAAGATGGGTTGCAGACTTATTCATGGTTTTCCCGACGCTTATTCACGAAAAATGAGGCCAGGCTTTACCGAGATTTACCACGAGGTGGAAGGGAAGTTGCGACAAGTTAACACAGCTAAGTGGGCGATTTAAAACTTTTAAAACTTAATTTCAAAATTTAAAACATTTAGAAGCAGAATTTCTAAATTATGAGCATTGAACTTTTTAATTAATAAGCATAATTATAATTACGCATCTTTTGGTGCCAATATGTTCACATTAAATTATTAAATCTGATTATACAAGAAAGGCAAGTAAACTCGAATATATGTTCATTTTCAGCCATTGATTAATTTATTAATTGAAGGATTGCTATCCTTAAAAAAAAAATTTATAAGTAATATTAAAAATGTTCCATAATCCGTAACTGAGTGTTAAAGAAATTTATGTGTCATGATTTAAATTTATTTTATCTGTCTATCTTAAAATAAAAGTTTATAATTTGCTTTAATTGAATTTAAAAGAGTCATTATTTTACCAGCGCACAATCCCTTGCATTTCAGATAAATAAGTTTTAAGAATTAATTCAAGAATATTCTGCTAATTTTAATTGTTTAACTTGGTAATTAAAAATATTTTAAGTAACGGAGTTGTAGCTTCTGTTGCGTTACAGACAGACGTTTCATTACGCCTCAACTGTAAGCTAGAAGTGAATATTAAATGTTTTAAGAGTTATAACTAAATAAAGTCCAATTTGTAAAATTATAATCCGTTACAAAATAATATTAAAGAAATCTTTTAAAGTCAACTACTACTTAGATAAATATAAAGAAATTTTATTTTAGTTACTTTGCATTATATAAATTATTTACAAATAATGTAACACATAACCTATAACATAAAATTAGCTGTTTTATGAAAACTTATGTGATCACTAATTTTAAGCAAAATGGACCGAAATTACTATATTACATACCTTGCCCCTTTTGGGAAAGGTTTTCTTCTGTATACAACTATCATTCTTTCAATAAATTTAATTAATGAATTATTATTTTAAAACATTATTAACATAAACTGTCAATCACTACAAGTTTAAAAAATTGTATTTGATCTTGAGTGGATAATTAAAAAGTCTTTCAATATTAATAGATAATTTGAGTCATGGATAATTTGATAATTCTTGATGGAACTCTTTCTACATTACATTTGTTGCTAAAATATTAATTCACACCAAAAGTATTTATTCAGAACCAACAAAAATATTATTAAGTTCTTTAATAAATTCTTCAAAGGTTTTTTGACTGTTCTGAAAAATGTGGTGAGGGGGAGAAAGTGCGGTTTAATTCTAGGGGACCCATTTGAACGATATATATATATATATATATATATATATATATATATATATATATATATATATATATATATATATATATACTTTAACGCAGCAAATAAAGGGTTTTGACAAGGTCAAGTATGCTTTAACCACCCTGTAGGAAAATTATTTGGATACATTGTTAGTGGTATTATAGCTTTAATACTCTAAATAGTTATAAAGGCGGGGAGAGGTTTATACGCTTATATCGCCCTGAAATGAATATTCAGCTATATTTGTTATGCACAGTATATACATCTAAGCGTGTGTTTTTGCATGTGCGTCTACCTTAGAAATTAATTAGGCAGCATTATAAAGACATAAGTTTCATAAAAACTTAGGTTGGAATGATTGAAAACCCCATAAATAACTGATTCCCTTGCTGTTCCCGAGGTAAGAAATAGCCACCGATGCAGTAACTAGCTCTATGAGGGGATAATAAACTAAATAAATGGCTCATCCTGCTGAATCTATAATATCACAGTGTTACTTGACTTTAATGACAATCGCATGATTTTATTAAACAAATCCTTGCACTTGGCCTCATGTAAAACTGTATGTTACACGCAGTGAAGCTATAAATATATTCATTTCATATAAGTTATATTTTTTTAAATTTGTTTCTTTGTTCTTAAATAACTATAACAATATAAGAGCGTGTAACATATATTCAAATATAGTGTAATAATAAGATAAGAGTATGTTATGTTTGTATTAAAATAAACTAAACTTCCCAGACATTGTGAAATTACCTAGAAGAAAGAGTTTTGTAAATACGGAACAGTTTAAAGGAGAATAATAGAGTCTCGCGTAATACGAGATCAGAGCTTCAATCAAAATCATCAACATTTATAAAAGGGAGTTTAGTCATGTCATTAGGTTTCTCTACTAATTACCTCTGACGTGGAAATGCAGCGCCCCTAGCGTTCAGACGACGCAACTAATTGAATTACCTCCATTGAAAGAGGAATATTAAATTTGTTTTATCTACATGTAGTAAAAACGACAGAATTCGTTCTTGCACAGGATTCTATAGAAGGAAAATAATCAACTTCAAATACGCCTGTTCATTTTATACAAAATATCGAACACAACTTAAAAGTCGTCATATCTTTCTGAAGTCAGTCCGAACGCAACACAACTCCAGGAATTCTTATTAATTCAATTCTTCATGGATATTTAATTTGTTAATTAAAAGAAAAAACTTTCACCACCTCTAACTAATTACCTTGTATGTATTTATAACTGAACTTATTTATTACTACATTTTATATTCTCAAGTTTAAATTTTATAACAATTCATATTTATAACAACTCAAGTTTACCTGTTACGTTTTTATCAAAATGTGTAAACTAACCTAATTATAATAAATACCTTACTATAATATCCTAACAAATTACCCCTATTGATAAATATAACTTGAAGGAAAATACGTTAGATCAATAGGTAGCTATATGAACTATTAACTCTATACGAAAGATTGTAATTTGGCTTCAACATAAATGTTCCACTAATATATGAGTACAATAGTACTACAGTGAAACCCAAACCTATGATGAACAAACCTGGGACAAAATACTCATAGGAACCTAGTTTTTTGCATTATATCATATATCTAACAATAGAAAATTGTAAGACAAAATGAAACTACATGATAACATAACAATATACATGGAGTAAACTGTTCCTCAGTAACGGGAGAAACTGACTTCATGTTGACGGGTGAAAAAACTACAAAAAAAATATATACGAAAACTCAGACTAGCTAAATCTGATTCCTTGTCGACTTCTCGCCCTATAAATCCGCTTTTCCAATGGAATCACATAAATACGCAGCTAATGTAAATTCATAGGAAATTCTGTGAAAAATAGTTAGTATTTACTAAGTGTAACTTCTAATTTACAATTAAATCCTTGTTTTCAATAGACGTAAAAAACATTTTAATTTAATTAAAAGATGAAATAAGTTTTAGATTATCAAATTGGCCAGGAATGACAGGTTATATTGTGAAACACGCGTTCTATATAAAGCATATTACTTCATCTTTTATATTTCCTAATATAATAATAATCCGTGGTACTATATATATATATATATATATATATATATATATATATATATATATATATATAATAAGTATTTAATATAAAGATTGCACTCTATATACACAAATCAAATAATAACTACAAACATAAATGGATCTGACGTCAGTACGACGTTATAGATTTTTTGCATTTAACAAGTAAAGGCCATTAAGGTAATTCTGGCCCGGGGGGAAATAAATTTGGCTCCATTCTAGTCGCGTTGTATTTATTACTCTGCATTATAGGTT